>LUCW03000762.1:0-32500 GCA_001586965.3 Sphaeroforma sirkka | reverse complement strand
TGCATATGCACCATATATTATTATTATACATTACAAACAAATAAACCATTATTGATTGATTATTATTATACATGCAACAACATACATATATATTATTATATTATTATTATATATACGCATAACCATATGTAAAACGAATGATATATATATGTATATATACGCATTATAATATACATATGATTACACATACATGCGTGCGTGTATGTATATATTATGTACATCACATACAAATATACATATTATTACATGCGTGCGCGTGCACGTACGTATGCATATCGTCATATTACATATATATATATATATATATATATGCGTACGCATTGATGTTGATTGATTGTGTTATTATTTATTGTTATTACATGTGCGCGGCGTGTGCGTGTGTGCGTGCGTGTGTTGCGTGCGCTGATCCCGTGCGCCATGTGCGCGATATGTGCGTATATATATGCGTATATATATTATATATATATATATATTATATATATATATATATATATATATATATATATGCGTGTGTGTGTGTATAAATATATATAGTGTGTATGTATGTATGTATATATATAGGTGTGAATGAATGTATATATATATGTATGTGTGTATATATATATATATATATGTATGTATGTATGTATGTATATATATATATATATGTATATATATATATATATATATATATCGTCTGATGCTCTATAACGTACCGTTACGCTAAACAAATAATCTAATTCACAGTGATTAAAAATGTGTCTTCATACATCATAGCAGAGAAATGCCTTCAAAACAACCTTCATAGAAGCATACACTGACTCCCGTATGCTTCACCGTATTATCACCACCGGACATGTTGTCATTCTATGCACCACATACCGCGTACCACATATACGTGTCTAACATATCGATGACCCCCAACTACGCGTACATTAACATTATTCACTAGCTACTCACCCTTGTGCCTACTGCATCAATGGTACATGTGTACACAGTCTTGTGTTTACTGCACAATGATATATAGCTACCCACCCTTATGTCTACTGCATCAACGATAAATAGTTGAACACTCTTGTGTCTTCGTACCAATGATTCATATGTGCACACACACTATCTACACTAACAAGCTACATACCCTTGTGTATCGTGACCTAGATCTCTCAGTATCCTATTCAAGTTGTCGTGTATATCACCTGAACCCGCTTCCGATCGTGATTCGTTGTAGTGCTCATCATGGTACCCCGACATTCTACTTTCACTACACGTTAGTAGCCGCACGTTTGAGATATGAATGTCACACGTTATATACAAGTCGATCTCTTTATAGGTTATACAAGCAACTAAAGCTCTATCTATTGTATACACGGAAAACTATATAGCGGATATGTGTTCCGTTGCTGCGAATCGTCTCTGTTGTGTACGTATGCATAGCCTTCTAAAGTTCTAAATTGACACGTATGGTCTTTTTGGACTGAAAGTATGGTGCCGAGTGCAGACCCTAAAAACACCAAAACTTCATCACCTAAAAAAAGTTCAAATTTCAATTTTCGTAACTGGGAAACGGGACAGTCCAGCCCTACAAGGAAGACAGGGCAGCCCTATCCCTAGTCGAGAGGACAACCCGGACTGGACGTCCACAACTCGACGTCATGATGTAAATTGTTGTCAGAGGACCAGGGTCTGAAGACTCCTGGTTAAAGCCGACCTTTACTGTGGAGTTTACTACAAAAGCTCTAAATAGTAAAAACAAGAAGTAACCAGGCTCAGGGGTGGCGTAGCCACCTACGCTCGAAGGGCCTCACAGTGAAGCCCGAAAGGCCTCACCGCGGGAACGATGAGGCTCAGACTATTTACCACTGGAAGGCGTTTGATTGGATGATTTCGTTCGCTTAAAAGATAGTACACACAAAAACATCGTTGAGCGTTTAAATGGGCAATATGTGCTTCCAAGAAGCTTACATATCGTCTATATTGTAGATAGTGCTAATTACATACAATGTATCTAGAGTGGCAGTCCTTCCATCATGCCTCGAGGGGCACGAGTACTAACTCAGGAACAACGTGCCGCTAGAACGTCGTGCATGAGAGACTACAGGTATCAGGCCAGATTTCACAGCAAGAAACCTTCTTTGATTTATGAAAGTCATCAGAGTCAGCTCACTCCCGAGAGCTAAGTCATCAGAGTTGAGCTAATCAAGTTGCTCAAATTACTCTCAAGAGTTGAGTTATCCCTTAACCGACTTCCGAGAGCAGATTACGTTTCTCAACCGATTCCCGAGAGTGAATTAAGCCTGTCAACCGCAATATTTTAATATTAGCTGCGGTTCTATGTGAGTCACAACCTATGCGGAAAGGCATCATGTGATCAGCGTGAGATTTAGTTGCAGAGAAGTTGAAATAGAATAGTATCGAAGTGTTAAAGTGTTCTGCATAAGGTTTCTCATACTGACCATATGAGTTTTTAACCCGGCCAGCCCAAGCGGCTGGAACACTAGCACAAACGCCTTAGGTATAAAACCAAAGGTGAGGTCAGAAATAAATACATACATTTGCACTTTATTTAAAGTCTACTACATTGTACTCTAACAGTGCACGTTTAAAAAAGAAATCACTACTACGCGATGGCCAATCTCTCGTCGCAACTGATGACAGCGTCTCACGCCAATCAAGTAATCAACTGTGTGATAGCCCCAACGCCAGTCACGATCAGGAGAAGGAACATTGCTCTCAATCTGTTGCACTTTATCAGGGGGAGAATCTACAACGTATGCGCACAAGAATAGATACAAACAGTAGAAGTTTAATTGATGTACGTATTCAAGAATTAAAAGCAACAAATATTAGAAAAAGCGAAGAGCAGACGAGGAGCAATTAAAGAACAGGAAAAAGTGCGATAGGCTACAACATCTACAACGAGAAAAGTACGAGACTTCGTTGACAGGGGATGTTTCGTTAAAAAAAAGGGCAAAGAAAGGTAGAGGCGACAAGGCAGGAGATGATGGAAGGCTGCAGGATGAGACAGAATGAATCAGATATCGACAATGATAGGCTAGAAAGTAATCATGACGGACGTCTACTCGTCACGGACGGGGACGCAGATTGTGACTCTGTTAATGAAGACTTGTCTGACGATCCATTCGATGGGATATTTCAGCAGGCAGAAGGAATGGAAGACAACGACGAATAAGAAAAAGAAATTACTAGTACCCGGGCGGGAATATACCTAAATCAAGTAGTGCAATTGATGAAATTATGTGTATCGTGATCTTTCGTGCTTATAAGTAATACGAACTCTAGAAATCAGTTGTGAACGGCGGGTATAATTGCTTCGAGCCTCCCACTCTCACCAATATCCCTATTCAGAGATATTGCAGAATTCACACTGATACGCAGTTTTTGTTTTTTGTTTTCTTCCACGTTACTGACTAAATTGTATTTTAGTTTAATATAGTTTGAAACCTAGTAATTTCCATCGAAGTTTACAACACATACTTCCATGGTCGCTTTGGCACAAGAACTTACGGATCACATGCCCAAATAAAGGCTGCACCAGAACATTGCAACGCAAAGGGCATAGGCTGCGACCGATGATGGGCTACAGGTATCGAGTATACTGTATTCATGAAACTGTTATGCGTAACATGGAAGGCGAGCAATAGCAAACTAAATAGAGATGATCCCACAAGAAACACACACATACTGGTTTCAGGGTTTGGATTCGCGAGCTATAGAAAATTTGCCAATTCTATACTGTTCTTTAATAAATAATTTTTACTAGAAGTACTGTGTTCATGACCACATGCCTAATTTGTAGATAGACATAAGAACGTAAGTCAAAGTTAATATATTGGCTAATATAAATAAAGTTCCATCTGAAGAAAAGCTAAAAAGGAAAAGACTTATTGGATTTTGGAGATTGGCGGGAAGACCAAAACCTGTAAGTAGTAGTTCAGAGATTATAAAATTTAGTTTATAATCTCCTACACCTACTATCGTCTCAAATAAGTCCAAGTAAATGAGACATACCAAATACTCAGGCTATTGGAGCCATCAAAGTTAATTTATAACAGGTCGTATTCCTACAAGCATGTCACTTTTGAGAATGGGGCACTTCCTTTAGGAGAGTAAGCGAGATTTTCGAGTCAGCACGCCCAACATTACACTTCTCGTTTCAGCAGTGGGTGACTGCTATGGGCCACGAAATTCACAGTATAAAGTATTCTGGTTGTCCTAAGATCATCCGTCTCCGTATGCCAGTACAGTATAAGCCGTGTCGAGTACACATAATGCAAAACATTTCGCGGCTCTTTTCCTCAATCACATGTCAAAGTATATGCGATTCAAAGCATCTCGCGTACGGGGTAAAATTTTTTAAACAGGACACGTGTTAGAAATCAACCCGAGGTGTGAATGAAGCAGATGGGAGCTCAGCTTTAGGATTAGCAACAATGATGCAATAGATAGAGCTCATATGTGCAGCTAACCCTGGTACTCGCCGAGAGTTCAGACTGCAAACCCATGTTAGAGCAATACTGGGAACAGTGCAAAGAAAACGGATGGGAAAGTACTTGTACACAGACAATTGCTGCAATACAAGCATATACATTGGATATGGGGCAATGGCAAGATCAACTTTGTCGGAGAAGGTGAAGCAATACCCGGAAGCAAAACTAGCATATTTTAATTTGGAGGAAAAAGATATCCGATACATATACACTAATCAACAATATCGAAACATTCCTGTCAGAATATGATAACGTTCATATGTCCGTGGACCTTGAGTGAAAGCCGCTACCAGTAAAGTGAACATGGTTACAACTCACACCGAAAGAACGGAAATTGCATCATGCGGCTGTGTGCACAATCGATTTAGCACTTTCTGATGATATGTACCCAGATTAGTGTCGGGATTCCAGACAGATGGATTGCGGAGGTTATTATGCAGTCAAAGATCCAGTAAAACCGGGGAGTGCATATACATATATGGTGCCAACATCAATTTAGACTCGAGGAAACTCACTGAAGACTTTGGAGCTACACGCTTCACCGATACGCGAGAACTGACGGCCGCTGCAAAGGACTTTGACCTAATTGACCGGAGTCAGAGAATGATGAGCATGGCGAATCTATCGAGATCTCAATTAGGATTAGACATATACAAAGGGAATGATATATGAAAATGTGACTGGACTAAGCCATTGTCAGGCGAAAAGAAGGTTATGATATGCGAGAAGAATTTCTGGGTAATGACTGTATATTTTCAATAATTTTCATCTGTACTGTTTGCATCACAGAGTATATGGAAAAGTATCCAATAACACTCACTCCATCAAACTATTCCCTATACACTCCAAGGTATAACCTGCTCTGGATGTGCTGATCCCTTTAGGATTGTACAGAAGAGTCTACGACTGACTAAAAATGAAAATGATATTGGGGACGCCATTTCCGTGCAGAAGGTTGATTCGCCGAACAGTTATAGATGACGGGCATGGGAGTGATAGTAGGGATAATATTATTTATCTCAATTTGGATAAAGTTTTATATGTCTACATGTACATCAGGCTTCATATTCGTTGGAGAGGTTTTGGAAAAATTGAAGGGAAGTTGAGGTTGTCGACCTGCCGCGAAAAGCTCGGGGCGAGTGATGCAATAATGGAAGACACACGGTGCGTTAAATTACGGCGATGGATACAGAATACCTCTACCATTGGGCGTGAACTAAAATATGTGTGCCATTGCGTGTAATAAAGCTGGCGCACACTTGTAGTGGTAATATGGGCTGAGTCGGTCTGAGATATTTTGAACGTGATGCCAAGCAGAGTGAGGTTGTTACCCGCAATTCTGTTTCGGTGCGAAATCGGGGGCTGTCCGATATCACACCATACAACTGAAGTATTTGGAATAAAATGGCTAGCCATAGCGGGAAGTATCATGGGTGGTTTTAGAAGTCTCGAAGATTTGGTCTGTACCAAAATCTGGAAATAATACTTCAGTAAAGTGATGAGACGGGGTATGGGAAGCATCAATCTATTGACTGGTACTGGATGGGGATGAATTGGCGCCTGTTGTTCATGGACGAGAAAGCTCCCGAGATGCTTATAGAGAGTCCATATGCCGTGGTAATCATGCAGATCCTGCAGTTGTTGTAGTAAGTCCGGTAATGGAGGGTACTCACCAGAATACGCTTTTATCAGAGAACTGATACAGGCAAAGTGGCTGGACGTAAAAGTCTTATCTCCAGGGCACACAGGACAGAGGCATCCACCAGTACGATAGTCAAGCAATTTGAACAGGAACGTGTTGGTTGCTATCATGGTACAAAGACGAATTGAGGTGTGTTCGCGGCAATGGGTAAAGCTATCATGGGATGGCTTGTCCCGATCCGTGGTGAGAAGTTCTCCTCTTACAAGTCGATAGTAGTATTGGCGGCGAGCCTTGCCTGCTATCTACTGGTTGTGAGACGTTGTGTGGTATTATGTCGGATCTGCTCGTGGAGCTTATGGAGTTCTTCGTGTTGAGATGTGCACCCGCACTTTGATTTTAGATAAGCGTAAACACTGAGCGGGAATGGTCTGTTGTGTCCAAGCGGGTCTCGAAAGTGGGGCGAGTGGGTCTGTACGGTTGATTGAGTCAAGATGTAGTCCCAGGCAACCACCAAGGTACTCCACAAATTGGCGTGCTGGAAGTAAACCGCAAAAGCGAAGTAGACGTATGCGCTGGTATGGACGTTTTGGGGATATAGTGCCGGTTATGATAGCTGCTTGAAAGGCTTTTACACGGCATGCCAAATAGATGGAGCCCATGCAACAATGTTCAGACCATCGATGGCCGGCAAAAGAATGAATGTCTTGAATATTTTCAGCCGATTTCGCAGATGACGCCAGCTAAATCCGTAAAACCCATACGCCCGGAAGAACACTATAGCCTGGAGTAATGCTGCCACGAGATGGTTCACGTGTTTTACAGAGTCGATACCCCGTATGCCTGGGACAGTTGGAATCCTAAGTATTTAAAAGGCTGTGGATATATGTCAGAGAGTTCCGCCGCCATAGGCATGGGAGGGATAAGTAGGCCTCTGTTGAGAGCGTTCGCATTTGGGGAGCCTACTAGTGTTAGGGTGATGAGATATCCTTTGATACAGAGAAGCGGTACATCGTACAGCATACTCGACGATCTCTTTTGGGGCTTAGAAATCTCTTGTTCTAGACTAGATTGTCGACCCCAATCATAGATCGCGTTTAGGAAGGGTTGCAACTGAACAGACTGCGGAGCCTAGATGCGCGTCATCTACAAAGAGGTAGAAGCGGAGGAGTTTCGGCCGAAATTGTGCAAGCGTAATAGCCAGGGAGTCCATGTAAATAATAAAAGGCTGTGAATCGACAATCGAACCTTGGAGTATACCATTCGTTCTATGGAATAGAGGTGAAAGCTTTCCACGATACGTCACCCGTGTGGGAAAATTCTCGAACAATCTGCGGAGACTACTGATTCAGTTCTGGCATTCCAGCGTGGCGCAACAGTATCCACATGCGCGGGAGAACCACTTTATCGTACGCTTTGGTGATATCAAGACACGCATCATTCCAGGCTTCCTCGGGTTGTGTTTCAGATTCCATCGCGGCTAGGGCATGAGTATGATGTAATAGCCTGGCCTCCACGTTAGAATCGTGTACATAAACGTACCTTTAAAATTTCGTAAACTTCGCTTTTCTCAAATGGGGTTTAACGGTTTTATTAATAGAATACCTTTTCCATTTTACATATCAGATATTTGGACAAGGCCACTAAAATCTAATAATAGAACTATATTTACCTTCCAAATCTATTTATATCTGAATACTTCGGTAGCGAGATGGCTCAACCGCACATAAGTTTCTAGAGACTATTAGCGCTGCCTAGTTTATCCTCCGTTCAGCCAACCAGATGTGACAGTCTGATGACGGCTAGTCGGTAATTCTTGATAAGTGGCGAGCTACTGGTTAAAACAATAACTAAGGACATCAAGAGTTCTTTTTTTCTCTTTTCTTTTATTATTATTTTTCTTCTAAAGATAGGATTTTATGAGTCTCGCGGATTCGCCTCTAAGAAACATGTCATAGTTTCTATTAGAGCGACAACGAAAAGCTAAATAAAATCCCTTCGGCGGAAACATATAGGCAATGTCTCAGCCTCACAATCCCTCAGAGTATTGCTGTTTTCGCGAGGCATACCTAACTTTACTAAAAGAACCATTTCGTTTATTTTACTTTGAATTTTATTATATTAAGACCTATTTTCATAAGCGTTTAATTACTCTTAGCCGTTGATATCGCCTTGATAGACCGAAACTTACAATGACAGGAGTAGCGTGGTTTAATTCCAGCTTGAGTTGCATGGGGGGACTGATCCGGGGTGATTTGTTATCAGCTGTACGAAGTACTTCTCAAAGATGCGTCGAACAATCTGCGTTAAAGATATCGGTCGGAAATCGGCAGGGGATGCAATATCCGTGTCTGCTTTCTTCGGATGGGCTGTCAAGAGGGTACAATTGAGAGCTTTAGGGAATGCAGCAGCCATTAGGAGGGCGGAAAATGCCTCGGCTAGGATGCTAATGAGTAGGCTGTCAGGGTCAGCGCGTCTCATAGTTGGGGGTTCAGTTGATTGTTCTACTGCGGCCTTAAGGAGAAAGATATGGATATCATCTGGAGCAGGGCCCTTGTTTGGATAGCGCAGTATTGCCTCCAACACCATCTCACGAGTGAATAACTGCATTCGATGGAGGTGTTAGTGCTGTGTCCGGTGGGATGACGTGTGGGCTAGCTGAGTTGAAGAGATCTTGGTGGACACCTGGTATGCATGACTAACGTAGTGATCGACGTTGATGCGCTATATCCCTGTACATCTGGATGTTGTATTGGGCAACAAAACGCGGGCGAAACGTGTGATTCGGCAGTCGTTGTACCCACGCTTTGTCAGTGTCACAATAGTAACCTCCAATTGTCAGAGTACAATGTAGTATGTGGTCAGATTACAAGTACTTAGATTTATTTGATTATTTTAGGTTTATTACAAGTTTTACAGTTTATCAAAATAGTCTAATAAACTGGGTTTTAGGGTTTTGCTGGTTTTACAGCACATGACTAATGACTCATTTTTAAGAGTCAGTCATTTTAGGATTACTGTTTATAATTACTAATGAATGAACAACGTCCCCCTCCCTGAGGAGGGAGAACGTTGAGATACAGTTATCCAGCGTATACTTACTACAAGTAGACTTTAAACAAAGTGCAAATGTATTTATTTATTTCTGACCTCACCTTGGTTTTATACCTAAGGTGTTTATGCTAGTGTTCAGCCACTTGGGCTGGCCAGGGTAAAAACTCATATAGTCAGTATGAGAAACCTTACGCGGAACCCTTTAACACTTCGATGCCATTCTATTTCAAATTCTCTGCAACTAAACCTCACGCTAATCACATGATGCCTTTCCGCATAGGTTGTGACTCACATAGAACCGCAGCTATTATCAATATGTTGCGGTTGACAGGCTTAATCCACTCTCGGGAATCGGTTAGAGAACTTAATCTGCTCTCGAAAGTCGGTTAAGTGATAACTCAACTCTTGGGAGTAATTTGAGCAACTTGATTAGCTCTCGGGAGTGAGCTAACTCTGATGACTTCCATAAATCAAGGATGGTCCTCACGCTAATCACATGATGCCTTTCCGCATAGGTTGTGACTCACATAGAACCGCAGCTATTATCAATATGTTGCGGTTGACAGGCTTAATCCACTCTCGGGAATCGGTTAGAGAACTTAATCTGCTCTCGAAAGTCGGTTAAGTGATAACTCAACTCTTGGGAGTAATTTGAGCAACTTGATTAGCTCTCGGGAGTGAGCTAACTCTGATGACTTCCATAAATCAAGGATGGTTTATTGCTGTAAAATCTGGCCTGAGACCTGTGGTCTCTCAACGCCCTCTCCCTCCTTCGGAGTACATCCTTCCCAATGTTTCCCTGCCTCTACCATAAGGCGTCCCATTGTAGGACTGAAAGATTCAGTATAAATACTATAAAAAAATAAAGAAAAAGATTGGAAAATTCTATAGTGGATTGATGTTCTCAATATAAGAGTGATAGACATTATAGAATTGAAAGAATTGATTCAGAATTGAAAGATTCAATCGAGGATTGCAAGATTCAGTAAAGAACTGAAAGATTCAATATAGGATTGAAAGATTCAATAGAGGTTTAAAAGACTCGAATTAGGATCGAGAGATTTAATATAGGATTGAAAGAGATGATATTTAAGATTCAAAGGTTCAATAGAAAATTGCAAGATACGATTTTTAGAGGTTTGGATTGATTCGATTTCGAATTGAATATCTCACAAGAGGATTGAACGATTTGATATAGAATCGAAACGTTGAATAGAGAATCGAAAGTCCCAATAGATGATTAAAAAATTAAATAGAAGATTCGAAGATTTAATAGAGAATTGGAAGATTCATTGTAGATTCAATATTCAATATAGGATTGGAAGATTTAATAGCGGATTGATATTTTATAGATTCAAAGCAGGATTGAAAATTTCTATACAGGACTGAAAAATTGAATATGTGTAAGATTGAAAGATTCAAAATCGTATTGAAAGGTTCAATAAAAGATTTATAAATGTAATGTTATATTATAGCATTCATAAAAGCTAAAACATAGGATTGATAGATTCAATAGAATTCTGAAGGATTAAGTAGAGGATTGAAAGATTCAATTGAGGATTAAAAGATCCAGTATAAAATTGATAGATTCAATATAGTTTTGAATAGTTCAACAGAGGACTTAAATTTTCAATAGAAGATTAAAAATTCGAACAGAATTCAAAAAAATGATTAATTGTAGGATTGAATGATTCAAATATTAGTAAAAACTTTCAGGATTGGAAAATTTAGGATTGAAAGATAGAGTATTGGTATTCTTGATACATAGGATTGAAAGATAGAGTATTGGTATTCTTGATACATAGGATTGTTGGATTCAATACAGGATTGAAAGATTTTATACATGATTAAGATTCGATTGAAGATTGAAAGATTCAGTAGAAAATTGAAATATAGGATTGAAAGATTGAATAGAGGATTGGGAGGTTCAATAAAGGATAAATAGGTTCAATATAGTATTAATAATAGATTTGATATAGGGATGGCAGATTCAATAGATGTTTAATAAATTCGATTTTGAATAAAAAAATACAATAGAGAATTCAAAGATTCAATTTAAGATCGAAAGGTAGACTGTTAAAGAATTCAAAGGTTTAATATATGATTAAATTATTCATTATAGGATTGGAAGATTCAATAGAGGTTTGATATTCTCAATATAGAATTACAGAAGATTCAATATAGAATTTAAAAATGCAATGTAGGACTGAAAGATTCGATAGAGAATTGATAAATTCAATAGAGGAACGAAAGATTTAATATTTAGAAGCGAAATTTTAAAAATGGGATTGAAAGATTTAATGAAGGATAGAATGATCTAATATATAAGTGAAAGATTCAATTTGTAGGATTGAAAGACTCAATAGGGATTTGAAAGGTTTAATACAAGAGGATTGATAAATTCAACGTTGAATTGAAAATTCATTTAATGATTAAATTGAAAGATTCAATAGAGGGTTGAAGAATTCAATTGAGGATTCAAAGATTCAGTTGAGGATGCAAAGATTCAATTGGGGATGTAAAGATTCAATTGAGAATCAATGGATTCAATATAGAACTTAAAGGCTGAATAGGAGATTGAAAGTCTCAATAGGGAATTGAAAGCGTTATTATAGAATTGAAATATTCGATGTAGGCTTGAGGGATTCTATAGGGAAATATTGATAGATTTGATATAGCATTGAAAGATTTTATATAGGATTGAAAGATTCAATACAGAATTTAAAGATTCAATATAAGATTGTAATATTTTTAATAGGATTGAAAGATTCAATAGAGGATTCAAAGGTTTAATATATGATGGAAGTTTCAATAAAGAGTTGAGAGATTCAATATAGGATTGAAAGGTTCAATATAAATAGGATTGTATAATTCTATATACGATTGAAAGATGTAATAGAGGATTGGAAGATCCAATATATATTATTAATGAAAGATCCAATAAAGGATTGAAAATTCAATATAGGAGTATTGTTCTCAGATATTTAGGGTTTTAGTCTGTGTCCCTCTCTGAGTTTAGATTCTCATCTTGGTTGATGCTGGGATAAACCTTGTTGAGCCTACGGTGTTTGACCGTAGTTTTATGCTTGGTAAACAATCTTGGTTTACTGTGATCAATACTCCCCCTGAAGCTATAGATGTAGTTTGACGAAAAACCAAGCTTCCAAAAAAAAAAATTTGATCCTGAGGTCTGCTTCGCAGATGTGATCAAAAATTAGACTTGAAAAAATTCTGATTCTTGCTTGTGACATTCTGAAAGAGGGCAGATTTCCTGTAGGAGGGAAATCTAGACTGAAAAAAAATATTATTGTGGAGTATATACCGAATCAACCGGTGTGTTGGCTTGGTGCTAAAATACTTCACTAAATTATGTATAGGTCGCTGGTTCGTTTCCTAGTGGCTTCATTTTTTTTGCATTTGGTGTTAATCTGGTTGGCCCATGGCCCAGTTGAAAATTGTCTTGTGCGTTACGTTCGAATATTGGATCAAAATGTGAACGGTCAGAAGCCCCAAAATTAGGGAGAGGTTCAGCCCACTGCACGCAGGCCATAAAGTCAGACAAAAACAAACAGGACAAAGATCAGCCCAGTAACTCGTAGTACAATAGCAGGTGTAGGGCACAAATATTTTTGTTTTTAAAAAACAATATATAAAAACAAGAACGTTAACGTTAGCACACTTTGACCTGAAAAATCCTACATTTGAGCTCATTGTTTGTTCATATTGCTCGTTGCTCGTTAGCTTTCATCATTGGGAGCTCATTGCACACAGCTTCTAACTTTGAGAGTTCAGTATCAAAATTACTTATTTCAAGAGATATTTAAGCTTTCCAGCCCCGCTTTATCGGGTTCTCAGTCTCAATGCTCTGTGCGAGTATGCATTCTCTCCAGCTACAGGCTTAACCATGGTCTTCTTGTGTTTAACGAATAATTTTCCCACGAGTGCTTTCGTTAGAGCATCAGCAGTCATCTTTTCTGTGGGTGTGTATCGTAAGACCACCGTGTTGTCTTGAATTTTATCCCGGATAAAATAGTGTCTTAGGTCCAGGTGTTTCGTCCTTCGGTTCACCTTATCATCTTCAGCAATTTTTATCGCCGATTGGTTGTCTTGATTGATGACAATTGGTCCAATGTTGATACCCAAGTTCCGACAGTAAATTTCGCAACCAGCAGATTTCCTTTGTGACATCATTTAGGGCAATGATTTCTGCTTCGCAAGTAGACTGTGCTGTCAGTTTCTGCTTTCTTGATCCCCAAATCACAGGTGCGCCGCACATAAAGATGACGTAACCACTTGTTGATTTTCCGTCTGTTGCGTCAGAGGCAAAGCTTGCATCAGCGAAAGAGACCGGCTGTAGGGATGTCTCAGGGTCAAACCTTAGTCCATATCCAGAGGTGCCCTTCAGATATCGAAGGACTCGCTTGGCAGCATTCCAGTGACGTAGGAATTGTTTGTCAAGGTGCCTGGATAATTGGTTCACGGCGAATGTGATATCTGGTCGTGTACCATCAGCTAAGTACCGAAGGGCGCCGATGAGTTCTCTGTAGGGCATATTTCCAGCGAGCCTGTTAGAATGACATGGTGTCAAATCCGTATTGTGCAAAGGTACTGGTGACGGCTGAGCATTTTCCAAGTTATATTTTTGGAGTAATGTGCTGACGTAGATTTGTTGGTGTATGTTGACTACTCCAGAGGGCAGAAATGCCATTTTCATTTTTAAAAACCATTCTGCTTTTGGCATTGATTTTGTTGACCATTTTTTGAATAAAATTGCTTCCAAAATATCCAGAGTTCGTTTGTCGGAGGCCGTCGCGATTTTATTGTCCACGTATACAATGACCAGGTCCAAGGTGCCGTCGGTATTTTTTTGAAAAAATAATGATGGGTCTGATCGCGTTGGCTGATATCCCTGTTGACCTAGGACCTCACAGACCTCCACAAAGTATAAATAGCCCGATTGCTTTAGGCCATAGAGTGGTAAAATTACTCTGCACCATACGGCTTTGTTACCTTGGCTGTACTTATGATATAATTTCTGCTCCTCTTCGCTGAGTAAATCAAGGGCCAGGTGTAGTCCCTGTGGCATCCTCATATGTACGTAACGACCCATTTTCCCGTTTAAGTATGCGTTTGGCGAGTCGAACTGTCTGACATGCGATTTCTTACTGGCTGTTAGTGCCAAACAAATGCGGACAGTCTCTTTGCTCACTACCTTGGCGTCACTCCGTTCGAAATCCACTACTTCGACAGCATTATATCCGGCTACGGTCAGTCGTCCTTTAAATCGCTCGATTTTTCCAGCAAAGTCCATTTTAGGAGTAAAGACCCATTTGGAGTTCATAATCGCGCTTTTTGCAGGTTTAGAGTCTACAAGAGTAAAGGTCCCTCTTTTCACTAGGTCTTGGACTTCTTTGGTCGCTGCGTCCATCCACTCCTTTTTATTGGAAAAATTGTCAATTTCACGGAAAGTCTTGGGAATTGGGATTTGCGCTGGCGTAGGTTGTTGCTGATGTTGAGTAGCTGAAAAGGCAGTTGTTGAGTTTCTTCTTCGTCCAGAGCGACAACTGTCATTACTCTTGTTGCTCATCCAGGCTGGATCATCTGAAATTTGCAAATTTGTGACTTCTCTCGAAGATCGGTGTCCGGCCTTTTTCCGCTTTGAGATGTGTGCGGATATGGTGTCAGTCTGGTCTTTGGAAGCAGCAGAATAATTTGATGTTGATAAAATGTCAGAGTCCTCCGACTCTCGATGGCGTTTACTAGAGGTGTTTTGAGTAATTTCCCCTGGGTCCATAGGCTGTGAAGATACAGTTGATAAGTCGTCGTTCGTCGGCTCAGCTCTTCTTCCTGTAGTCTGCTCCGTACACTGTCCATCCTTCCATATGTAAAATTTATCCTCAAAAAAGCGTATATCTCTGGTTCGTGATACTCTGTTGGTTTCTGGACTAAAAACTCGAAAAGTATCAGAGGTGGTTCGCTGGGGGTTAGCCATCACAATTCCACGGCGAGCACGTTTATCCCATTTGTTGCTTTTAGTCGTCTTCCTCCATAAACATTTGCTGCCGAAAGTTCGAAAACGGTTATAATTTGGTTTACGGCTAGTGAACCTTTCGATTGGCGTTGTCGGGTTCTTCTTACTCCCGACGATGTTGTGAGCGTCTGTGACATGTTGGTATGCTTCACTCCAAAATTCATCACCTAATCCTGAGTTGTGCAGAGTTGCTCTAGCTCTTCCTAAATTAGTACGATAGCTCCGCTCAATTTTTCCATTGTGTTATGGTGAGTCTTTTGGTGTTGATCGAATATCGTAGCCAAGTCTTCGTAAGTTCGTCTCTACTTCCTTATCCACAAATTCCGAGCCTCGGTCGAATTGTAAAATGTTTGTTTTCGTCCACTTAGTACTATTAAGTCGTCCAATGCTCAGAGTAAGGTGTCATATACTACAGGCGCTTTCTTGGTGGACAGAGGTTAGAATTTCTCAAAGTTGGAGCAATCGTCTATGAGAGTAAGGCCATAGCAATTTCCTCCGATACTCCGTTTAAATTTTTCAATAAGGTCAATATAGAGTATGTCCATTGGGTTTTGTGATGGGGCGTTCTTTCTGATTTTTCGTGTCCGACGTCTGACAAGTTTACCCATGGTACAAGACTCGCAGTTTGCATTGTAGTCGATAGGTGGCAGGCCCTTGGGTAAGTGATCTGGATGTGCTAGTCGTTCATGCCAGCTGGCGGCGTAAGCAAATTCTTTTGAAAATTTTTCCAGGGGTACGACATAAACGCCTTGCTTTTGCTCGCAATTATATACCAGGTGTTGGGGAGATAGTAAGAGGCAGACTGCGTTATCCATGTAGATTTTGTATCCTGCCTTGGTTAATTGGGGGACACTGATTAAGTTGGTTTTTAGGGTTGGCCCATAAATAGCCCTTCCAGCGTCACTCAATTGCCCTGAATGAGTTGCGATACCAATAGTCTCGTCAGCTAGGTGTACGTTTGTGAAGCGACACTTTGCGTTTGATATCAACTCCAGATCGTTAATAATGTGGACTAAGGCTCCACTGTCTAGTTCGTCAGTCGTAGATGCTCTTTGGCCGGAAATTATCTCAGATTCTATAGCTTTGATAGGTGAAAAGATAACGTCCTCACTAAACTTGTCGCTAAAAGCTTCATCTTCTTCGGAGTCGCTGTCGGACAGCAGGTTGGGTAGGTCATCGTAGTCATCCTCACTAGAGCTGTCGAGTAGAAGTCCCGGCGGTCCATCGTCTTCGTCCAAACTACAATTATGTAGAGTAAAATCTGATAGTTCTCTCTCGTCCGGCTCGATGTTAGTCTTAATCACGAATCCGGGGCAATTTTTGGGGGTAGCTATGATGGCTTCTGGCATATCCTCATCTGACAATTCGATGTCAGATTCGACATAGTCGGCAATTGCTGGAAATGCTCTAACGCCTTCATCGTCACTACTGGAATTCTGCTCATTATTCATGTCCAAATTGAACGTTACTCTAGGAGGTTTACGCATTTCTTCCCTGGAGTAGTATCCTCTTACGTTAGATGCTTTTCTATGAAATTCGTTACGTTTATCTTGATGATAGCTGGGTTTCTTCAACGGTTAGTCGGCGCGTCGTGAGTAGGGTGTAGATTTTGGTCCTGAATGGTCTTTGCGGTGGGGCTTGGACTCTTCAGTTCATTTACGGTGATGGCGATCCTCGGAGTTATTTTCACGATTGTTAGAATATCGATTTTCATAAGGTTTGCGATACTCCCTGCGGTCAGAGTAAATGTGCGGTCTGGGTCTGCGATGCTTGGACCGGCAGTCACGAGCAAGGTGACCTGGTTTGCTACAATTGAAGCACTTTCGTTCTGCTCTGGCAGAAAGTGCTCTTTCTCCTCCTCGAGTCTCTGTATTAGAGGTCGATGTTTGAATTTCCTCCATATCGAATTTTCGGAGATATTCGCAGAGCTCCTCGTAACTCATGACGTCAGTATCGACTGTATTGAGATGAGTCCTTGCAGCTTTTAAACGTTCATTGAGACCTTCTTTCAAGACGATTTTCAAATCAATCTCAGACGGTGGAGCCTCGCGTTTGTCCAATTCCATTTTCTTCACATTAATATCACCGATAAAAACTTCCAAAGTTTTATTACTCTTCTGCGTTTTTGCCCAGAGCTCCTTTCTTAAGCGGCCGATACCTCCCTGGGTGTTAATCTTGAATTTGGTTTCCAATGCCTTGAAAAATGCCTAGGGTTCTTTCATGATGTGGAGTAACTCCTGTTGAAGTCTACGAGAGATCGTATGATAAATTGACTCAGACGCGGCTCCACGGTCCTCTTGAGTAAGCGTTTCACGTTGAGTCTCATAGTAGTCATCGGGTGGTGTGGCGACCTCGATCAGTTGTAGGCGACCCTGTTTCATCAGGATCATATCCAATTGAGCTTTCCATTGGTCCCACTGGACCGGCTTATCCGGAATTAGAAATTTAACCTTTGTTTTCAAATCGAAGCTTGTCATCCTCAGAGTAGAGGTAAAACGGACCTGATAAGTTATTGTTCTCAGATATTAAATTATCTTAAAGTGTTTTAAGTTTTATGTGAATAGTTGTGGTTTATTTGATTCGAGTCCCTGCTTTTATATGCATTGGACTCGTAATTCTTGAGCCATTAAATAACACCTCTTAAGGTGAAAACGGTTCTCACTTATTTTACGATCCAATCCAAAGGCAGCGTCACCACGTCTTCAACGATTGTGGCTTCCATTGTAATCTTTGGCCTTATGCTCTTAGATTGTACTTTCTCCGATAGTTAGGGATGCCTTTATGTAGTAAAAGTCCCCTTAAACCACTATCAGTGTGGAGTTAGAATTAGTTTACAATTAATTCACACAAGATGAATTATTTGTAGACCACGTAGACAATCAAATATAAGAATAAATACACCGCACTGAGCCTCAGGGAGACTCAGTAGGTTCTAGTATCGTACTTTGATGTATTTACTACATTTTTACTACTAGTAACTTTAGGTGTATTATTCGATTTTATCTCGAGGATAATAGTGGACGGAGAATAACAGGATAGCTGAAACGAGCTTACAAATTACGACAGGAGCAAAGTCTTCCGAGCACAGAGGAGTTGATCTCCCTCAGAACCGGATAGCCGAAAAGAGCTTGCAAATTACGACAGAAGCCAAGTCTTCCCGAGCACAGATAAGTGAAAAGAAACCCCCACCTTCCGTTTTGCTCGGTTTGATACGTTTGCGTGATTTTCATATATATATATATATATATATATATATATATATATATAAATGCAGATTTTTTAATATTATTATAAATCTAGAGCAAATTAGAGTGATGAGTAATATATGCAGAAATTAACAGGTGCCCAATTTATTTAGCTGATGAGCTTTTTTTTCTTCTTTTTTTTTTCTAGAACAAATAGTTATCCGACCATCCGGTCGAATACTACTACTTTTATTTAATATATATATATATATATATATATATATATATATATATATATATATATATATATATCCGTTTTGCTCGGTTTGTTACGCTTGCGTGATTTACATATATATATACATATATATATATATATATATATATATATATATATATATATATATTTATGATTTTTTTAAAATTATTTTAAATCTAGAGCAAATTGAAGTGATTAGTAATATATGCAGCAATTAATAGGTGCCCAGTTTATGTATCTGATGAGCATTTATATTTTTATAGATTAATTAGTCATCCGACCATTTCCCAACAACCATTCATTCTTCTTTTGATTTTTTAATCCATCTTCGGTCTGAAAATCCAGATACTTCAATTCCAATGCGACTTTTCAGGCCGTCGTTGGCAATCAAGGCCTCCCTCTGACTAATTAGCAGCCCATAGGACGTTTGAACAATGTTTTGACTGGCCTAGTCAGTCCGCACAACACGAACATGATCGCAGTATCGCAGTTAGGGTATAGAAGAACGTAATTTGGCGTAGAGAAGGTCGACATGGCAAATTTTCATAGGTGTGGGCGAGTACAGCGACGACAATGGGTAGATAGAGGTGATCAAGAAAAGCAGGTAGCAATGTAGAATCGACAGTGTCAGGCGACGTAGAATGGAAACGAGTGAATTAAGCGCGCGTGAGACAGGTAGCAATGCAGAAGAGAAGCTAGGCACAGTTTGGGAGAAAATGAGACAGAAAGAATGCGGTTTCAACACGTATTTTCAACAAATATCAATTACTAGAGCAAGTTTTGGTAATCAATTGGCTAGACGATAAGACTGGCATGGTTAGAAGATCGATTTTTCGAAAATATCTCCGAGTCGAATGTTTGGCCATCGTTGCATGCGCGAACTTCGATGGTCACGAAAGCATAGAAAAAATATATCACGGAGAGTATCGAACCCACAACCAACACACAACTAGCAGACATATTTACCGATGTTACAGGCTAGAGGTCCGAAGGTTGGATTAAAGAAGCATTCAGAACGCTAGAACACGACAGGCGGTTGATCATTGAACACGCTTTGAGTCTATCAGCAACTCTTAATTACTCCTATAGGCAGCGCAAAGGAGAGCAAAACGAGTACTCATATACAAAACCAAACCAAATAAAATGATTATCAATCATTAAGGAGCAAGGTGTATTCGAGCGCAACCAGTTTTCGGGGACCCGCAAGCAGACCTCGTAGACATCAACATGATTCAATGATAATTAGCTATTTTGGTATCACGAGAGGAGGTCGGCGGAAGAAAGTGTGTAACACAAATAGCTGAGTTCAACTATTATATAATAGCCGACACTCCTTCAATCTGGACCAACTATTCATCAACAACACAAAGCCATACATCGAAGCCCTCGACGCACTCGCCGCGACGGCAAAGCAACCCAGAGATCCTTGTCAGATTTCGAGCAGACCCACCAAAGAGGCACAGCTTCTTCGCGCCAGACAGTATCATCGCATCGAAGAGATGAACAACCGCGATATGAGCAGACAGACCAAGACATGCGCCAGGCAGCAAGCAGGCAACATCAGTTGGGGCACGGGTCTCGCTTATCGACAAGAGAGAGAGCAGATCCAGAAGACAGTGAGGTGCATTTTGTGATTAGGCATACTAGTCGTTCAAAGTCTGCTGAACCAGCAGCTGAGCGACACAGGGTAGCCAACGTCCGAGGTACCTCGGGCATTCATTCAGCGGGTGATAGACAGTATTCATGGCAGTCTTTTCACCAAGCACCTGAACGAGATTTCACTCGAAAGCGAATCGATCGGGGAGTTTCATCAGTGCAAATCAGGATTCCTTCGCAGGCAACGGGGATGAGCGACCAGTCCAACGGCATAGCAATATGTCAGGGTGGGCCACGGCACTCGTCAGCAAAAATCTGACGGAATCAGGGTCCGATAGCTAGAGCAATATTTGAGCGACCCACATGGGGTTTATCGTAGGGAAGCCGAACGAGAACAACTACGTAGACGATGGGAACTCAGCGGACAGCACCGAGACTTCGCGCGATCGATACAGGATTTTCACAAGGCTAGTCACGTCGACGACGGTAAGCGCAAGTCTAGTGACGTCGACGACGGTAATATTCATGGCAGCAGAAAACGACCACCTAAAGATGAACAGGCTAGAGAGCCGATCATGACACCAGCACAGTGGAACGAGCATCGCCGAGCCATGTGTCAACGCCTCGAAGGGAAGATATCTTTCTTTGAGGATGAACTTTGTCGAGCACAGGGAAACTACGATGTCCCAAAATGTACATTACTAACGTTCACGATCGATACACTAAAAAAGCGTTGAATACTCAATTGGAAGCTATCAGGAAGAACAGAGCTCCGGAGCCACGGACATGGCCCGATTGGCCTTTAGACCGTTATCAATTAAGCAGCACAGCCGATAGAGACACACGAGGGGCGTTAGAAGAGGCACTGAAGAACGCCCATGTCTCAGGACTAGATGAATCGTGGATGACGCGTTGGTTCTATAAGGTACTCATACATTTTAAGGCAGCAAAGGCCACAATTGACTATCTCCGTGACAACCATAATCAGCTGAGGGTATATCCGGTGGAACAGGTCATAGACCAAATCTGTGAACATGAGAGCAAGGCCACCGTAGACCCTACCTTTAAGAAGTTGGCGAAGGGTAATCCCCGCACCAAGGGTGTAGAGTCAGCCAGGGAACATTTGAACAAGATTGTGGAAGTTCACAAAAGAGCCTGGGAGCGAGCAGATAAGGGCAAGGACTTTCCTAAGCGGTTGCTTAATCACTGCCTCATACAGGCCCTCGATGACCTGACAGGTAATATGACATATGAACGCACGCTACAACACCACATAGGTTGGGACCAGCTGGAGACTGAAGACCTTCTCCGCATTTTGAATCCAGACATACAAGAAACCGATGCCATCCTCAGACAACGGGTACGGACACAGATGAATGTGGGGGATCGGCGTAGACAGCTTCCAACCCAACAACGAGATCGTATTTTGAATACGAATACAGGAGGAGGCAGCACACAACGCACAAGGATTCAAGCAAGGCGTATCCTTCAATAAGAGTTTGCCCGCGGTCAACACCATTACGGCTTTGATAGACTCGGACGACCAGCAAACGAAGCATGAGGAGACCACGCCACAGACACACACATTGCTTCCATACTGGCACACCCAGACGAAATCGAACAGGGTGAGTTGGAAGAGAATGCAACGTGGGAAACCATAGGCAGCGATCAGGAATAGGACGTTAGGGTGTCGGATGCAGATGCAACTTTAGTTTTCCCGTCTAGCACACCTGTGATACTATCGATTAAAGATCCATTACTTTCGATGGACAATCGAGTATTCATATCTATCTTGATTAACGGTAAGACATGCAGGGCGTTAGTGGATTCTGGGGCAAACAGAAGTTGCATTGATTCGACATCCGCACACGATTGGTGATTGCAAATTAAGTCGGCTCCGGAGGGATCCTATACATACCTAGTTGATCGTAGTGTTCGTACACGGCGAATAGGCACCACCGTGCAAACTCCAGTACGATATGGTCTAGAGCTCACAGAACAGTCTTTCGAGCTAATGAATCTACCATCGGCTATTCACGCGATCGTAGGCCAGGATCTTATGCCTGGCTTAGGGCTATACGTGGGAGGCCTTCAATCGCCATTCTCACCCATAGATCCAACGGAGCTAGACAAACTATTGGAACCAATACCGTTGAGACGACCACCAGATTTGACCGAGGAAACCGGTGTTCGCCTGGAACTAGACAAGGAACTGAGGGACAATGACGGTATTCGAGAAAAGGACAGGTGCAGACTGGAAGGAGGCGAAGTTAGATTGCCAGTGACACCAGATCAAGCTGCAAGGATGCGGAAGGCAGTAAGGAACTTTGTAGCAGACAAATGAATACCATGGGTAGATAGACAGGTGCAGAAGTGGATTTAAGATTTGGTCATAGTTCAAGGGGATACAGCCGCTTCCGTCAACTTATCCTTGCTCGCCGTGCCAGAGTATACTCAATCTGGAGAACTAAATAAAGTGTGAGTGTGTTTGGACCTCAGAGCGGTGAATGCATTAATACCGGCGGATCAGTTCATTATTCCCCGTATCAACGACATCATTGGTAACATCAAAGGGAAGAGATATTACACGACATTGGATCTAACCGCAGCGTACCATTGACTCCCAATTCACCCTGATTCTCAGTATCTATTCAGTTTCACACATGGCAAGAGCCAGTATTCTTTTACATCAGCGCCATTTGGACTACACATACACTGAGTGTGATATTGCAAGGACTTCCGACATACCACTACTTGGACGACATCGTAATAGCTACAGATGACTACGAGGAACACGTACGAGTAGTGAAAGAGGTCATTCGGCGGCTGACGTACCACAGTTTCAAGCTAAACCCTTCAAAATGTCATTTTGCAGTCTAAGAAGTCATGATCCTAGGGAAGCGAGTATCGAAGGCCGGAATTGATATTTGCCATGAAAAGCAGGCCAAGCTCATTGACTGGCCAACCCCGAAGAAGTACAAAGACATTGCATCGGTCTTGGGATTAGCCAACTTTCTTCACGAGCACCTACCAAACTTTGCAGAGGTAGTTGCCCCACTCCGGGAATTCGTAAGACTGAGGCCTAAGGAAATCATTGGAGACAGGTGGGAACAGAGACACCAGCAAGCGTGGGATGCCATGAAGCAAACCATAGTTGAGGCAGTAGTGTTGAAATTTTCCGTCGACGAAGTACCTTTACAACTCGAAACGGATGCAAGCGACTACGGTATTGGAGGTGCATTGTTCCAGACCATAGAAGGGAAGAAGCAATACCTAATGTTCTTCAGCAAGACCCTCAACGCAGCACAGCGCAATTACGCAACACCTATGAAGGAATTATTGGCCTTGGTATATGGTCTCACACACTTCCGGGATCATCTCGAAGGTCAACGATTTTCAGTGTTGACTGATCACAAGGCTTTGGTGTATATGAACACACAGCTATAGCTGAATCCGATGCTACAACGATGGCATCACATCATAGCGCCTTTCAATTTCACTATCTCGCACATCCCGGGTATAAAGAACGTGCTACCAGACGCGTGGTCTAGGCTTCATGAGGGAACTGTTGAGACTGAGGACCCGGAGGTACTATATGCAGAATGTTGGCAACTTTTTCCAGATATCTTTGAGCAAACGCAACGGATTATGGGTGAGAATAATGTCGATGTCTGTAGTAAGTATACGCGAGATAACTGTATCTCAACGTTCTCCTCCTCAGGAGGGGACGTTGTTCATTTATTAGTAATTATAAACAGTAATCCTAAAATGACTGACTCTTAAATGATTAGTCATTAGTCATGTGCTGTAAAACCAGCAAAACCTTAAAACCCAGTTTATCAGATTATTCTGATAAACTGTAAAACTTGTAATAAACCTAAAATAATCAAATAAATATAAGTACTTGTATTCTGACCACAACCCCCCCCCAAACTGAAGCACTGAACAAAGCAGTGTGCCAGTTTCAGAGATGATAAGAATAGCATAGTACCTTATGTGCTGGCATTATCCTCGAGAGCTAGAGCATTGTGCTGGCATTTATCCTCGAGAGCTAGAGCATTGTGCTGGCATTTATCCTCGAGAGCTAGAGCATTGTGCTGGCATTTATCCTCAGAGAGCTAGAGCATTGTGCTGGCATTTTACCTCAGAGAGCTAGAGGACCCGATGTGTACGTCTCGAGCGACCCGTCGTGTTTGAATCTTGAAGCTACTGTTCATCTGTGTCAGCATATAGGAGTTTGGCAAGTACAATATAGGACTGTATTTGTGTCGGAGAAAAACTGCCAGTGGCAGAAACCGTGCAAACCATTAACCCGCTGTTTCAAAACAATGCCCAAGGAGTTGTTTGATTGATTTCAAGTGTGTTATACTCCAAAGCAAGAGTGGCTCATTTAACCTCGCGAGCTTGAGCCGCTGACGATTTTCCCTCGCGAGCTCGAGTGCTAACCGTTTATTCTCGCGAGCTCAGTGGCTGGTTTATACTCGGGAGCTAGAGTCGCTGCTTTTTTACTCAAGAGCTCGAGAGGCTGGTTTATACTCGGGAGCTAGAGTCGCTGCTTTTTATACTCAAGAGCTCGAGAGGCTGGTTTAATACTCGGGAGCTAGAGTTGCTGGTTTATACTCGGGAGCCAGAGTCGCTGCTTTTTTATACTCAAGAGCTCGAGAGGCTGGTTTATACTCGCCAGCTAGAGCTGCTGGTTTATACTCGGGAGCTAGAGTCGCTGCTTTTTATATACTCAAGAGCTCGAGTGGCTGGTTTATACTCGGGAGCTAGAGTTGCTGGTTTATGCTCCAGAGCTTGAGCTCGATATCCGAGAACAAAGTTATATTGAAGATAAAGTATTAGACTTGTGCACGTTGGCGCTTACGTGTCCGTGTCTGCAAGAAGCTTTGTGGTAGGCCGCGATATCGTTGGCATCATCAAAAGCTTCTGCTGTTTCCCACGTTGGTTCGCCTTCTCGCCATCTCACCAGGTATTCTAATTTCCCCGTCTCATCATTCGTACGATGTGTGATAATATGGCGAAACTCCACCCCTCCTTCGGTCCATAAGTCTTCGTTAATTGGTGGGTCTGTGCGTCTATGCACTAAACGGAGGAGTTCCACCCGTACCGGTTTGGAACTTGAATTCTGGTGGGGCGGAACCATCCTTGTTCGCTAACTCGTAGCGTTGGTTCGTGTCTAGCTTTTGACTACATATGGTCCAAACAATGGCCGCATAGCCTTCGTTGTTCGGCCTTCTGATCGTACCATGACCACATCTCCTTCAGTCGAAATGTACCAAGTCGTGAGCATGCAGGCGGTCAAATGTCGTCGTAAGCCAGCCTGTATACTTCTTGGTAATGTGGTGGAGGGTCGGCAATATAGTGTCCTGTAACTGGTCTAATCGTTGTGCCCAGGTGTCATTCGTCATCGGCTGAGAATCCGGTAACTCGTCCGTGAAATCGGCGAACGGAACATGGCGGCGGCCAAAGTACACGCTAAACGGTGCACTCTTATGGCGACGGGAATATCCGAAGGTTCTGGTATAGCATCGTAAACGGAAGGCGTTCGTCCCATCGAAGGGGAACTGCCTCACAGCATTGTCGAATAGAACGTGTAATCTCCTTGTGACGTCGTTCTGCCGCGCCCAGCACTTGGGGTCGATATGGTGGAGACACCTTATGTAGGTCATCCCCACTTCCTGGACCAGAAGCTCCACTAACTTGTTGGTGAAACTCCTTCCCCATGTCTGTTTTTGATTTTGTGGGGAAACCATGTTCGCCAAAAAATCTCTATGAGTGTCTGTGTCGTGGTTTCCTTTGTCTTGTCCGGTGTGGCTCGAAGGATAGAATAGCCTGTGGCGATGTCTAAGACGTGAAGAATATAATTGTTCTTTTTAGTCTGACTCCAGTGGCATCGGGATGTAGTCCACTTGAATATGGTCCCACGGGTAGCGTGCATCGATGCTAATCATCGGGTGGAAACCTTTACGAAGTGTGTCCTGTCCCAAACATGTGCCACATTGCCGCTTAACTTCTGTGGCTAACTCAAGTGCCCCTGGCCAAACGTGACCGTTCTGACGAAGTTGTTGGACTGTGTCCGCCGCCCCATGATGTCCTTGTTCGTGTTGCGCTTGCGTGAGTTGCGTACGACGCTGTTTCTCCGCCGGACTCGCTTGTGCAAACGCCGGTTGACCCTCTGCATCTGCCAGTGCCACTGAGATTTCTCGCGCTGTGTCTAAGCACATGACATATTTTGTATGCTTTGGTTCTGCAAAACCAAGTCGCTGTGAAAACAGCGGGTCCAGTTTGAATCCATTGGGAGGACCCACCCGTGCTACTACGGTATGACCCCATGGTGTCTTCCCACATGCGTACTTAGCGTACTTGAGGAACGTGTGTGTGTCCGTGGTACCAGCACCGGTTCTGTCTGCAATAACTGCTTGAACAGGTCGAACCATGGTGCTCTTGGTACCCATGGTAGACATACTGTGGCCCGTGCGCCGTCGGCTCGTATCTTGCGTAACATCCTGTGTATCTGTCCCCAAGGCGGGTTCATCCATCCATCGACTATCGACCAGTCGTGGGCAAACGCTCCTTCCCCATCATCCTTCGTCCAGAACCGAGGAAGCTGAGCGTTGGTTGGGTCCGCAAATACATCTATGTCATTCGGTCCAAAGTGTTGTTGCGCTTGTTCAAAGTAACTAGGGAATAACTGCCAGCCGTCGGTATACATTATTTCGAGTTCGTCCTGTTCCGCTGTCCCCTCGTGTACTCTACTTAACATGTCCGGGGAGCACATTTGACTCTCCTGGTATATGCGATATGGTAAAGTTGAATGGCGCGATGATATGATGCCATCTCTGAAGCATCGATTAAGCTTGAGCTGTGTGTTCATATATACAAGGGCCTTGTGGTCCGTGAAGACCGCAAACCGTTGCCCATCCAAGTATTCCCTGAAATGTGTCAGTCCATATACCAATGCCAGTAACTCCTTCATAGGTGTGGCGTAGTTCTGTTGCGCATGGTTCAGAGTCTTACTAAAGAACATTAAGTAATGTTTCTTACCGTTGACCCATTGGAATAGCGCTCCCCCTAAAACCGTAATCGCTAGCGTCGGTTTCCAAGTTTAGAGGAATGCCGTCGACCGGAAAGTGTAACGCCACAGCATTCACCACTGCGTCTTTCATTGCCTGCCACGCCTGTGCATGTCTCTCCTCCCAACGATCACCTATCAACTCCTTTGGTTTGAGTTTGCAAAATTCGCGCAAGGGTGCAACCGTGTTCGCGAAATTAGGCAGATGTTCGTGGAGGTAATTTGCTAAACCCAACGCCGAGGCTATATCTTTTGTATCGTTGTGGTGTGGGCCAGTCGATCAGCTTGGCCTGCTTTTCATGGTCAATGTCAATGCCTTGTGCCGATACTTTCTTCCCTAGGATCATGACTTCGGAGATAGCGAAGTGGCACTTGGCAGGGTTAAGCTTAAAACTGTGGTATGTTAAGCGTTGTATCACCTTCTGCACCGTCCTAACGTGTTCGTCATAATCGTCACTGGCGATAACTATGTCATCGATATAGTGGTGAACCGGTAAGCCATCAAGTATTGTACTCAAGGTACGTTGAAACTGCTGCGTGAGTACATGAAGACCGAACGGTGCTGATGTGAACGAGTACTGATAACGTTCGTGTGTAAAACCAAATAAGTATTGTGAGTCTGGATGGATGGGCAGCCTGTGGTATGCAGCCGATATGTCCAGCGTCGTGTAGTACTTCTTTACTCTTGAGGCGAGATATGAGTTCGTTGACCTTGGGGATCAGGAACTGGTCACCAGGAATAAGCGCGTTAACGGCACGCATGTCTAAACACACGCGTACCTTCTTGACGTTGCCTTCCGCATCAAATGTCGGTACCGCAAGGAGAGAAGATTAACAGTCGTTGGTGTCGTTCGTTTCGTGATCACCAAATCCGTCAACCACTTCTTCACACTTGTTCATCCACATAGGGAGCCATCGATCGGATACGAAGTTACGCGCCGATCGCCGCATCTGCAACGCTTGTTCATGGGTTACTGGGATGGTTACCTCACCCCCTTCCAGACGACAGCGCGCGTTGTCGGCAATTTTCGCATTGGCTTCCAAATCCTGTGCCAACCGTTGGCGTACATCGACGGGTTCCGTCGTGTTAGGTGCCTGTCGGCGTGGTATGGGTTCGAGGAGCTCTTCTAGTTCTGTGGGGTCTATTGGTGCAAGTGGCGATTGGATACCGCCTATGTATAGGCCCAAGCCTTCAACATATCTTGCCCCACTATAACATCTATACCCGTCGGCAAGTTCATCAATTCTAATGAACCGTCGATAATTCTGGTACCGTACCTTATAGGTACCACTTCCGTCGTCCCCAGTCGAGGAGTTCGCACCGCCTTGTCAGCTAAATATATAAATGACCCAGGTGGTGCCGGAGTTATTGGTCGGCCAAGGAGGTCTGCGGATGTCTGTGAGATACAACTTCTATTTGCTCCCGTGTCTATCAAGGCTTTGAACGTACGTCCGTTGATTTGTACTTGAATATAGACTCGGTTGTCTGACGTCAGCAATGGGTCTTGTATTGCCATCACTGCTCCAATCGTGGTAACAAATATGAAGCTCCTATCCGACTCAGACACCCTCACCTCTCATGCATGATCGGCTACCGACTCCCACATGTCATAGGTGTGGTTTGGTGGTGACGTCATGTGCTCGAAGTCTTCGTAAAGGATCGTGTTGATATGAATCTCTGTAGCTTCCGATGGTGGAGCCAAGTCTTCGTCCTGTGTAATCGCATTCACCTGTACTTGAGGCGTCGGACGTATTGTGACTACGTCTCTAGTCTGGGATGTATTCTGCCCCTGTCCTGCGGTTGACGTTGTGGACGGTCTGTGTACCGATTGTACGTCCCTCAAAGGACGGTTGTTGTCGTAGCATAGCCTTGCCCGACCCTCTGCGCTCACCGCCTTGCGACGCCCTGAAATGGTGACACCGTGGATGTGCCTACCACCTGGTGGCGCCTGTGCCTGGCACCCCGCACAAGTCGTTGGTACCGTAGGTTGGGGCCGTTGAGTCCACCCTGCGTTTGTCGTCTACTCGTCTGTAGGTTGGGGCGGCTATTGGTGTGGTCGTGACTTCCATTGGTCGTCGGGCCCTCGCGGTTGTTTGCAGACCCTGGAAACGTGCTGCCGTACGTTGCTGTGCATCCTGAATGTCAGGGCTCAACAGCTGTATAAGCTCGTGTGTTCCATCAGTTGCCATTTGGGATGCAACTGTAGAGCACGTTCATACGTACGGCCGTTGAGAGCTTCTTCTAACAGTTGTACAAATGCAGTGGTTCACTAAATTCTGTTGGAAGTCGGCATCTGTCTGGCACCGTTCACGTGCCCTCCTGTGGTTCTCCATGAGCTGTGTCATTTGTTCCATAAGAGGAGTGTGCATGTTCCGACTTTGGCCCTTTGGCTAACTTGCGAAACGCGGATCGACAGTGGCTTGTGTTTTCGTGCGAACAGATCTGTTCGATCTGTAGTTGAGGTGTGCATGTCTTCAACCGTTCAGAGTTGTCGCGGATGTAGTCCAGCGTTGACTTTTCCGCCTTGAAGTAAGATAGTACCTTGTGAAACCATGTAAGGTTCCAAGTCTCGTCCAGCCCCTGCGATTTGTGCGTTCTTGAACGCCTCGAGGAGAGCCCTTCTTGTGTCCCGTTCCATGATATCATGTAGGTAGTATCTGTTCGACGGCCAATCAGGCCACGTACGTGGTGAAGGTACGGGACGCTTCACCGGTCGGGACTCTAATGTAGCTCGAAGTGTCTCAATCACGCCCCGAAGAGCTTCAGCTCGAGCCGTGTTATTCTCCTCGATTGCTTGGCATAGCTCGTCACTTAACTGTAGTATCCGTGCGTGTAGCGCCTGCCGCCTTTTCTCGATACTAGCCGGTGTGGGCGGAGTGCACTGCTGTTCCTTCTCTTGTCGTTTATGTGTCTGTACATATTCACTGGGCGCTTCTTTCTCGCCCCACTGACGTTGCTGTTGTTGGCGCAGGTTCGTACTTAATCGGTCCTGTCTATTCTTCACCGCCTGCTTACCTTGAGGATTCTGTCTGGCTAATACTTGTTCATGTGCGAACTCTTGAAAAGTTGGTGTGTTCTCACTGGCAGACAGAGTATCATCCTCCTCGGTTGAACTGTCCTCTGACCCTGGTGATTTGTACCCAAGTCCATAAAACGGACGCTCACAGCCTTGAATTCGGAAGGTAGGGTTGTCTTCGTCCTCTCTGTACTGCCTGTACCTGTTCGTGTGCGTCAAAGCCCTATGAACTCTCCTTAGCGGCCGGCCCTATTGTAGTTCGTCCGGCGTTTATGCGCTGTAACCTCTGTTCGTATTTTTCAAAGAGACTGCTGTTGTGTCATCATCAGCTCCGTGAGTTTCTGAGCTGACGATTGTCCCGTGCCGTTTCCTTTGTTGTTTGGTATGGTTCCTGGTGACGCTTCCGCTTGTTAGGTGGGAGGCGTGGTGGGTCATTACTGGGAAATAAGGCCCCTGAGTATCCTGAGACGAACGAGGGGACAGCCCTTCACTGGCTACCTGTTCACCAATAAAAGTCTGACTACTGTCCGCACGCAGGTTGGGTACTTCCTTGGTCTCACCTCGAATATGACATCCTCGTCAGATTGTGCAGGTCCATTTTGTTTCTGCTGTTGGTGGCTGCTTGTCGTCCGCGGAAATAATATGTGAGCCCCAAGATGTGTCTGTTGTTGCCCTCCAGTGCCTGACCTGAGAGTGGAGCGGAGCGTTCCGTATGGGACTGACGACGTTTAGTTCCACGTCGGTCGATATCATCTTCCTTGCGGCGCTCAGGATTCAAGAGAGTTGCTGTCTACGACTTTGGCGGGGTAGGACATGGTTGGTGAGTTGTTTGTCAATGGAGAACCAGAAATGTGTGCGAATGAACTGATAGAGTACTGAATATAAATATCCATTTTCTATTAAATTTCATCCTTCAAACACATAACGTCTCGACATCGATCTCCGAGGAACTCGTGGGTTCCCTTGTGACTGTTTTATTTCCTACACTAACATAAGTAGTGTGGATAGTCTATATACTCTAACACTACCAGCTGTCTTACTCTTCATCCCACAATAACATATGGTTGAGTGCCCTCATTAGTCGGAGCCACTTCTTGTTCTACTCCTCGCCAGCTCTACCCGGCCTAATGACGGCCTATATATTCGCAGGACCCTGTTGGGAACTTCCCTCATCGCTCCTCTTTTACTCTTTCTTACTCGTGATGTCCCTTGTCATGTGCTGTTGCGGTTGTTGGAATATGCTTTTTGATCTAAGAACGATTGCTCGTTATTGCACTCCTAAACTGCTGCCGTCAACCACACCTTCTGTGCATACTGTTGATCCTCCGTTGACCTGATTTATCTGGAAGTTCTAGTGATTTGAGTGTGTGTTCGCATATCATTTTCACAATTTAACCTTTGTATTTACTTGCATCGTTCGTGTTATGTGCGCCCCACCCTTGATATGCTCCTACAACTCAAGCAGGTGCTTACTTGTGTCTCTGTATGCTTCCTAATATCCCATTCCCTGAAAACTTTTGTAAAATAATCTAGTATGCCGCTGATTCTTTGCGTCATCGTACTTCAACTGAGTCGGTACCAACCATGTACATCTCCCATCTCTATTACCCTACTGTGGATCCTAAAGAACTTTCTTCTAACAACTTCTTAAATACAATTTAAGCTCATTAGCTTGCAATATTGATTTGTACTTGTCTCACACTGAAAACAACCTTCCTACCTGTACTCACATGACTACTTATCTGTGGATTCTGACTTCTGATTGTCTGATTTCGTCATTTGATCGTCGTGAGACTTTCCTTGTTGACCCTGGAGCACTCTCTCCTGCTTGATTGGAATGTTCGCTCTTCGGGTTCCACTCGTATTAGTAGATTCTTTCTTCATCCTCGTCGTCCACACGTCGTTAATCCAATTCCAAATCGTTCATCCAATCCAAATCGTCTCGATAATCTTAAATGTTCTAATTTGATGCGACATTCTCTCTGTCTGCATTGTCTTCAATTGTTATACTTTATAACAAAAAAATATGTGCCAGCTACTGACCAATTCATATTCTGTAGCTTTCTCTGTAATTACTAATAAACTAACAACTTCTATGGTAAGTTAAAAAAATGTAGTAAGTATACGCGAGATAACTGTATTCAACGTTCTCCTCCTCAG
>LUCW03000761.1:50000-52802 GCA_001586965.3 Sphaeroforma sirkka | reverse complement strand
TATGTGCATGTGCATTTGTTTTATTCTTATTCACTTGTAGCGTGTGCATGTAGCGTGTGGGTGAGCCGTGGGTGAGATTGTCGTGTGCCACATGTGTGCTGAGGCGGAGACCTTGCCCATCTGTGCTAACCCTGTTCTGTTTCTGCTCTATTGTACCTACTTCTCTTATATACCTACTTCTCTAGTGTACCTACTTGCGGCCTTGGATGATGCTATCTGTGTTGCTTATCTTTTCTTCTTGTGCACATGTCATCAGATGAAGAAACAGTGAATGGTCAGAACCTCCTGACAGTGATCCGAAAGATGAGTGTGGAGTTGGAGAAGGGCACAAAAGCGGTATCCGGTGATGTGGAGGTAGGTGTTGTGTTGTATCTGATGATGTGGAGGTAGGTGCTGTGTTGTATCTGATGTAGGTGTTGTGTTGTATCTGATGTAGATGTTGTGTTGCATCTGATGATGTGGAGGTAGGTGTTGTGTTGTATCTGATGATGTGGAGGTAGGTATTGCGTTGTAGCACGTGGTGTATGTGTCACTTGTCTGCGTCTTTCACGGTAGATGAGTGTGTTTAAAGATGCTTGATACGCTTCTGTTATGATGCAGAGTGAATGTCCTGTGCAATACATGTACATGTATGTATATATGTATATATGCGTGTGTGTGTGCGCGCGCGCCCTATAGGTACATATGCAGTGTGCGTGCTCGTCTGTTTTGCAGTCGGTTGTAGATGGCTTAGCATTTTGTAGGCGGTTCACAGTGGTTTGAAGAGTCACCTCAGTTAAGGGTGAGGGTGTTAGGAATTTAGGGTTAGGTTTTTTATATGCCCATACATGGACAGTGTATCACACGTGTGCATGAACGTATGATATCGATTTTCTGATACGTGTAGGTTTGTCGATTTGTAGGTTTGTCGATTTGTAGGTATGTCTATGTGTAAGTATGTCTATGTGTAGGTATGTCTATGTGTAGGTATATCTATGTGTAGCTATGTCTATGCGTAGGTATGTCTATGTACGTGTAAGTATGTCTATGTGTAGCTATGTGTCTTCATGCATGTACGTATATCTGGGATCTATGTACTGCGCTGTTAAACTGTACCTCTGCGTCGGTGTGTTCTTGACCAATAGCAATCAGGTAATCCGATTGATGAACGCACAAAAGCCGCTGCAGACACGGAAGCGGCGGGTGAACCCTGTGAACCCCAAACAGAATCAACAGAAGTTCAAGGCGACCAATCAGTATCAACAGAAGTTAAAAGTAACCAATCGGAATCAATAGAAGTTCAAGACGGCCAATCAGAATCCAAAGAAGTGAGAAGTGACCAATCAGGCGGCAGCGATGCGGCGGATCGAAAGCTGTGTCTGACGCTGAAGGCGATGCTGCGGTTACAGGAACAGAAACAGAAACCGAAACTGTCAAAGAAGTAAGGTGTCACGTGATACGTGTGACACCGTGTTTGTGTATACAACCGATTTGTGTGCTGGGACTCACTCCCTCTTAATCTACACAGTGACTGTATGTATCCATATCAGCGTATGTATTGTACGTATGTGTCCATAGATACGAATGTGTTGTATGTATGTATTTATATAAGCGTATGTATAGTATGTAGGTATACCCTGTTTGAGATCAATGTGTATTACATAGGAATCACCTCTGTGTGTATATATCTATTTCTTAGAAACTCATTTGTGGATCGTTTATATTTCGGAAAAACAATCTGATATTTATATATATGTATATATATATGTATATATATATATATATATATATATATATATATATATATATATATATATATATATATATATATATATATATATATATATATATATATATATATATATATATATGTATGTATATGTATATGAATATTTGATATATGTATATATATGTATGTATATACATATATATATGTGTATAAATATATATATGTATATGTATGTATATATGTATATATATATATGAATATGTATATGTATATGTAAATGTATATGTATATGTATATAAAATATGTATGTGTATGTATATGCATTTCGGAAAAGCAATCTGATACATATATATATATATATATATATATATATGCATGTATGTATGTATATATGTATATTATTATATTATTGTATGCCTTCAATCGCACTCACTCACATCTTAACACAGATTTCCCACCTCGGATCTCTTACTCTGAGTTGAATTGCCTTTTCACCTCAGAGTCATCACGCCCAAAGAGAAATGCCACAACATTAGACCCATAAACGCCCATCCGTCCCACACTTGCTAAACCAAAAACCCTAATCCTTAAACCCTAGACCCTGGAGACGTCTGAAGACAGCACCGCTGCGACCGCAAATGTCACGACAGAAGAGACCAAAAAACCCGACGACGTCACCGGAACCAAAGATGACGGCGCCGATGACGTCATTTATGACGTTATCGATGACGTGGTGGACGGTCTGAGTCGCCGAAACTCGAATGACAGCGGAACAGGCGAAGACGCGGAACACCTGGCCATCAGTAACACACCAAGTCTACCCCACGACGCACTAGCACCCTCACACGCAGAGATGCAGCACCACGCAACCAAGGCATGGGGGGCCTGGGGGCGAGTGCGCTGTTTATATGCATGCATATATGTATATGCAGCCATGCAGCCACCAATCCATCCATGCATATATATATATGTGTGTGTGTGTGTGCGTGTGTATGCGTGTGGGTGTGTGTGTGTGTGTGTTTGTTTGTTTGTTTGTGTATATATATGTGTGTGTATGTATCTATGTATCTATGTATGTCTGTATATATATAGAT
>LUCW03000761.1:0-45000 GCA_001586965.3 Sphaeroforma sirkka | reverse complement strand
GTGGCAGACGACGGCACCACAGACTTTGAGGTGCAGCGAGAGACCAAGAAGGTGAGTGGGCATGTGTTAGGGTTGTGGGTTGTGGATTTAAGGGTTGTGGATTTGTTTGTTGTTATAGGGTTGTGGGTTGTGGGTTTTATGGTTGTGTGTTTGTGGGGGATATGTGATGTGTGGGCGCATGTATGTGTGTGTATATTAATGACAACGAAGAAAGATGATATATACCGAATTAAGAAGTTCAGGTTCAATCAATGGATAAGCATAGGTACTGACCGACTTTCTGTCCTTGTTGTGTGTTTACTGACCCAGACGATGGAGGCGTGCATAGAACTCTTTAATGAGAAGCCAAAAAAAGGTCTCAAACTGGCCCAAGAAAAGGGACTAGTGGGCACTACGAACGAAGATATGATCAAGTGGATGAAGACAGAGGAAAGGTATGACTCACGTGTACTAGGAGTACTCCAATCTATTTATAGATTTCTGTGTAGGTTGGCAGAGGTAGATATGTGTACGATACGGAACTTCCTGCAGCTCTTTTTTTACAGTGACGTCTGCGTAGCCATTTTTTTCTAGATGCATAAATTAAACTATTCCCGAGTGTGTATGTATATGTATATGTATATGTATATGTATGTATATATATATATATGTGTGTGTGTATATTTCGAGAATACTTAAATGTATATAAACTTGTATATTATACATATATGTGTGGATGTGTATGTGTGTGTCTGCTTTCTATCAAATCCACTCGCACCTATTACCATCCCCATACATTCCTCTCACGCGTGTACGCACACACACATCACACAGACTGAGTAAGACCATGATAGGTGAACTGCTTGGCGACGGAGAGAAGTCGATGATTGAACTGATGTACGTGTGGGTGGACAGCCTTGACTTCACTGGCATGCAGTTTGTCGATGCGTTGAGACATTTCCTGGGAGGCTTCAGGTGTGTATGTGTGTATGTGTGTGTGTAAGTGCATATGTTTGCACTTGTATGCACATGTCTACATTTGAAAGCATGTGCTGTTTCAATTAAAATCACCGTCTCTACACATGCATGTGTGTATATATATGTATGTATGTATGTATGTATATGTGTATATATTTATGTGTGTGTGTGTGTATATATGTGTGTATGTATGTATGTATGTATGTCTATTATTTGCTTGATTGATTGGAACATATAGAGGTTTTGTGATCTTCTTGTCTGGTTGGCTCGGGCGTGTACGTGTGCAAGCCTGTGTGTAACTCAGTGTGTAGGGAAATGGCAACATGTCACTCATAACACTTTCCTTAGACTACATATCACTTCTACTGACCATATGTTAACATATCACTTCATCTGTCAACGTTCCTCTTCCCTTACTAGGCTGCCTGGTGAGGCGCAGAAGATTGATCGTCTGATGGAGAAGTTCGCTGAGAGCTACACCAACTGCAATCCAGAGGAGAAGCTTTTCGCCAACGCAGACACGGCATACGTCTTGGCCTTCTCCATCATCATGCTCACCACAGACCTGCACTCAGGACAGGTACGTTGCATATACTGCTTATACGCTTGTACGTTTACGCATTTATACACTTATCCGCTTATATATCTATCCTTTTTACGCTTATATGTTTAACCGCTAATACGTTTATGTAATTATACGCTTATACGCTTATTCGTTTGTGTTTGTACGTTTTTATGCCTATATTTTTATGCGCTTGTACGTTAATATCTTTATGTGTTTGTACGCCTATATGTCTATAGGTTTATACGCTAATACACTTATACGTTTGCACGTTTATGTCTATGTGATTATACGTTTTTGCGTTTATGCGCTCTTTTATACGCTTATGTCTATACGTTTGTACGTTTATGTATCTACGCTTATATATCTATACATTTATACGTTATGCGCCTATAGGCATATACGTTTATACACGTGTCTATATGTTTATACGCTCAAGGCGGGTAGCAAATGCTTTCGTGTCCTCATTTCATGTTCACCACGGACTTGCACTCAGGACAGGTGCGTTAAACTCACCGCTTATACGCTACACTACACGTGTAGCACAGTCGCATATACGTTACCCACGCATGCGTATACGTACCCATACCTGGCGGCAGTATACATTAGACATGTGTGTAGCTTAGCGAACTGTGTTTATATATATATATATATATATATATATATATATATATATATATATATATATATATATATATATATATATATATATATATATATATATATGTATGTATGTATATATATATATATATATATGTATGTATGTATGTATGTATGTACATATGTGTGTGTATGTATATGTATGTATATGTATATGTATATAAAATACATATACTCAGTACGCATTCTTGCGTTCTCTATCACATTTCCGCCACAAACTGGCACTCGGCACAGGTTCGTTTATCACAGACGCTGATGCGTTGCGTTAATCACATATTTGCACTTCGAACGGCTGTGTTTGCTTTTCCTTGCACCTGACTTTGTGTATATCTACACACTGTAGATAGTGGGTAACTATTGTATTCGTGTATATATATATATATATATATATGGGTGTATTTGTATGTGTATAGATTTAGTGATATACACATTATTTTACAACACTTTGTTTTCGAATGATAACTTGCTCGCCATCATCGCTCTCTCCGTCTCACTTCCAATATGTATCACCGTTTGTGTTTTAGACAAGCTATCTACAATTAAAAACACCTGGTCAATTTCTGACTCATTTTGACCACATCTTGCTGACGTCCAACGCAACACTATACCCTACCCTCGTACATATCATTTCATATACGACAATTTTTTTAAAAACACACTACAGATTAAAACGACAAATTAATTAAATACACACTACAGATTAAAAACAAGATGACCAAAGAGGAGTTCATTCGCAACAATCGCGGCATCAACGACAACAAAGATCTGCCTCTCGAGTTTGTATCCGGGGTGTACGATGAGATTGAGGCCCGGGGAATCAAGGTATATCAAGAGCCTTTTATAGGCCTATGTGTATAGGCTACTTTGTTTCTAGTTTGTTCGATATGTTGTGTGACTTCGTACCAAGGATCTGGAATGAGATTGAGGCCCGGGGAATCAAGGTATATTAGGAGCCTTTTATAGGCCTGTACATGTGTATAGGCGGCTGTGTTTCTACTTTGTTGGATATGTTGTGCGACGATGTGTCAGGCGTCTACAATGAGGTTGAGACATGGAGATTCCAGTTCCATCAGACGTCTCTCAAGGGCCTACGAGTGTGCGTATGCTCTGCCTTTGTACTTGGATTGATGTGTTGTTGAGGTGCCAGATGTTTTATCTGCAATGAAATTGAGGTCATTTTTGGCCAAATGTTATATATATATATATATATATATAATCATATAAAAACAGTACGCCACTTATCTATATGCAGTCGTCTACCCCTATCCACCCCCACACACACCCTCCCCTATCCTCCCTCGATCAGGTCAAGGACGATCGCTCTGCCAAAGGCAACGCACACATCTCCAGCGCTCTCTTAGTCGACGAGAAGAAGCGAAGAGCGTTATACGCAGCACAGATGACACAGACCTCTGAGGCCACACAGGCACTGCTGGCTGATGAGGCGAGCAAGGGCAAGCTAGACTTCACCATTGCGTCTAAGACAGAGCACATCCGCCCCATGTTCAGCCTGGCCTGGGCGTCGTGTCTGGCTGCGTTCAGGTGTGTGTGTGGTCGGGATGTGTTGGTATAGTGTGTATGCTGGTATATGTGTGTATATGTGTATGTATATGTGTATATATGTACGTTGTGTGTTTACTTGGGCTATGTGTGTCTGTGTGTGCATGTATGAGTTTGTCTGTGTTCGATTGTATATGTGAGAGTGAGTATGAGAGAATGAGGCTTGGCCATTGCCTGTAGTACTGGCCTGTGCTTCCTGTGCCTGCTTTGTCATGTGTCTGTGATTGCAATTGTTGACATTTCACTTTGCATTTTTGGGATTCCATTTGTAATTTTTTGATTTCATTTGTCTGGTCATAGACGATCGATTCCCATCCCTTCTTCCTTAGCTAAACCCTAAAACCCAAAAACCTTTCCATCTGTTTTCTTTCTTCCTTAGCTAGGCTCTAAACCCTAACTCTAAAACATTGTTGCGCTGTGCTTAGAGGGCTATGCACACGCCAGTAACCCTAAAACCCTAAACCCTACACCCCTATTCCCTAACCCCACCCGCGTGTTGCCCATGGTCCAGTGTGCCCATGATGACTTCGGAAGACCATCGTATCATTGCGCTGTGCTTGGAGGGCTTTGCACACGCCATCCGCATTGCCGCACAGTTCTACATGGCCCTGGAGAGAGACGCGTTTATACGGTCACTGACACAGTTCACCAATCTCATCACCACCAACCCACACCAGCAACACCCGCCCCTCAAGTAGGTCATATGCATATCTGTATGTGTGTGTGTGTGTAGATATATATGTAGATTTATATGTAGATATATATATATATATATATATATGTATATGTATACTGTGTGTATATATATATATGTGTGTGTGTGTGTGTGTGAATGGTGTGAATGGTTAGTCTTGATAATACAGGCACTAGAGATGTGCGCTATGTTGTTGTGCTGTGGTACATAGGCTCTATGATATATTGTATACACATCCACAAGTACTCTCATTCTACACCCCTAGCGGGTGGGTGTATGCCTTGAACCCAACCACATTAGCCGACATGAAAATTTCAAACATGTGCGAATTAAACCCTAAACCCCAAACCCTAAACCCTCTACCTACACAACCAACTCTACCAGATGGAAGAATCGTGAGAGCTTCCGTACACTGCTTAGCATAGCCACCACTGAGGGCGATCATCTGCAGAACTCGTGGTATCCTCTGCTCAAGAGCATCTCTGAGCTTGAGTTGGTCAATGTCACAGGCCCTTCCTCTCTCAGTCGCCAAAACAGTGTGTTTGGGGGTGCGCTGGACTATACGGGCATGCTTCCCAACAGCGAGGATACCGGGCACATGGCTGAGGACGGTAAGTAGATGGTGTCACTTTTTAGAATGAGGGTTTCTATTTTTAGAATCGGTCACGGGAATTGCGGCAGACTGGTGATGTGTGTCTGCTGTGTGGCATTGGGCAGAGCGCTGTTTACGATTCACGCCGCGTCTCAAACGAGAGCGCATAGTTTGCGGGTTTCGGCTGTACACAATACGTTTTCTATATTGTTATTATATATATATATATGTGTGTGTGTGTGTGTGTGCGTGTGTGTGCGTGTGTGTGTGTGTGTGTGTGCGTGTGTGTGTGTGTGTGTTTATATGTATGTTTGTATGTATGTATGTATGTATGTATGTATATATGCATATATGCATATATGCATATATATATATATACTCAGATTTTCTGTGCAAGAGAACCTCCCGCATCCCGTCCTCACAGACCATGTCCCTGACGGGAAACTAGAACTACCTCTACTTCATGACATGTATCATATATAACCATTCTGCGTCTTATCACGTATCATACATACACATCTCTCATAAATAAACGTTAACCCTAAGCCGTCCCTGCACATCCATCCATAGAGATATATATAAAACGCATTGCATTTGGTCCTACTTGTATATATTCCAACCAACCAAAGCTGATCTATAGTACTTATATATCTATATATATATATATATCTATATATCTATATATATATATATCTATATATATATATATCTATATATAGTGTGTGTGTGTGTGTGTGTGTATCCATATAGATAGACCTAAAATTCAATGCGTTTGGTTCTACATATATATCTTCCAACCAGCCAAAGCTGATTTATATATATATATATATCTATATCTATATCTATATCTATATCTATATCTATATGTATAAATATATTTATATATATATATACCTATACAGATACAGATACATAAAACTCATCACTTTTGGGTCTACACATATATCTACATATATCCATCAGGTACAGCTGTTAACCGCAAGGGCAGCATCACCACCTCCATGGGTGCGCTTGACAACATGACCTTCATCAATAACATGGCACTGCCGGAGAGTACCTTTGCCACAGCGCAAGAGATCAAGATGCTCAGAGCTATGCAGCAGAGCCCACACGGACAGCAAGCGGCCCCAATGCGCATGAAGGGCGATTTTAGGTGTGTGAGTGTGGTTCCATGGCGATGTATATGTATGTGTATATGTTTATGTACATATGTTTAAATATATATATTTATACAATGTGTCTGTGTCTGTGTTTCTGTCTCTGTCTGTGTCTCTCTGTCTATATATATATGAGTATGTGTTTATATATATATGTATATTTGTGTGTGTGTGTATGCTTGTATGATATTTGTATATATTCATATGGGGACATATGTGTTTATATATATATATATATATATATATACGTGTATGTGCTTGTATATATTTATATATGCGTGTATGTGCCTATGTGACTTTACATGTGCATGTGTGAGCTCCACCATCCTTTTTATTCGCCACCTGTAAGCGTAGTACACCCTATACACTCAACCGTAGTAGACCTCTATGCGCACATATGCACTGTAGTACGTGTTCATCTATCCCTAACCCTAAAACCCTAAAACCCTAAAACACGCTGTGACTGTTCTTTTGAATCCCTTGACAGGCCAGGAACAGTGCTCTCGCTCAACCAACCGGAAGGCTTGCAGTCGCGGAGAGACGTGGATGGCATCAGTGTTAAACGCACAGGCAGCTTAGTCGATAGGGAACAGAGTGTGTTGGTGGAAGTGGATAAGATCTACACAGGTATGCGAGATCTACTCTGCTATTTGATATTTACTTACCCTGATCTGCTAGATTTGTACAAATATACAAGATCTAAATGCATAGAGATAGATGGCTTCAAGTACTTTTCGAAAGCTAACCAGCCTTCCAAGACGTTCCTCATCTTCTGCTCTAGTGTAATCGTCTATACGCATACAAGCACTACATTCATACGAAACTGTCCTATATATATATATATATAATATGGGTGTGTGTTTATGTGTGTGTGTGTGTGTAAGTATGTATTTATATGTATGTATAGGTATATATATATATATATGTGTGTGTGTGTGTATGTGTGTGTGTGTGTATGTATGTATGCATGTATATGTTTGTATGTATATATGTATATATATATATATATATATATATATATATATATATATATATATATGTATATGTATGTATATATATATATATATATATATGTATATATATATAAAATCCTCACCGACCATACCAATGAGCGAGCAGGCTGTCATCGTGTACTACCCAATCAGAACATACGCCACATCACACTCGCTACATATTAAGTTTGAACGCTTTTGCATCATACCATACTCTTTCATACACCGTATTGATTGTCTTCACCAATCTATCGTCAAAACGCATCCCTTCCATTTGCAATACGTATCCCTTCCCATATCCCAGGCACCCCGAATCTGAGTGGGGACGCTATACTGGACTTTGTGACGAACCTGTGCCGCATTTCATTGGAGGAACTTAATTCGGCCAATCCGCGAATGTATTCGCTACAGAAGATAGTGGAGATCTCCTACTACAATATGGACCGTATCCGTTTGGAGTGGAGCCGAATCTGGAAAGTGCTGGGCGAACACTTCAATCAGGTACTAAGCCAGAATGTACATGCGTAGGTACACAAGTATGTATATACATGTATGCATACACGGGTACTAAGCCAGGATGTACAAGTGTAGGTACATGCGTATGTATACACGTGTGTATATATGTACTTGCATGTATTTATGTGTAAACAAATATACATGTTTGTAAATTAAGTTATCAATGGACATGTGTGTAAATATGTGTATATGAATGTGTGGAGATGCGTACGTACGTACGCATTCCTCATCGAGTATACATGTGTATATACTCCTACATAAATTGGATTACATATAAGCACAAGTATACGTTTGTATAAGTAAATTTACAATTTATTCAAATTGACCAATACAATTATACAAATATATGAAAATATATATAGATATTATGTATATATATATATCGTATATTCTATAAGTACGCATGTATATACTTGCTTGCATTCGTTTATGCACATAGGTTGGATGCCTTAAGAAGTTGGATGTGGCAATGTTTGCGGTGGATTCATTGAGGCAATTGGCGATGAAGTTTCTGGAGCGACCCGAATTGGCCCATTTTCATTTCAAAAAAATTTTTTGAAGCCTTTTTGAGTTCATCATGGCACACAACGCTCACCCAGACATGCGAGATATGGTTGTCAGGTGAGTGTGTCTATGTGAATATATATATATATATATATATATATATGTGTGTGTGTGTGTGTGTGTGTGTGTGTGTGTGTGTGTGTGTTTGTGTGTGTGTGTGTGTATATGTATATGTATATGTATGTATGCATATATATATATATATATATATATATATATACGTGTGTGTATGTCTGTGTGTGAGAGTGAGTATTTGTTTGTATCTGCTATATATGTATACTGTGGGTATTATTGTAAATTTGAAATTTGAAAATTTGTATGTGTTCTCTATGCATATATTGTATGTATGTTCACATTCATCTATAAGTTTTCCTTTGTGCCTACAGTCGTATATCACTTACCAGTCAGAATCGACTTTTTCAACTGCATCCCTACAAGTGTATACCCCTTACCAATCAGAATCGTTTATTTTAACTGCTTACTCCCAGGTGTATATCGCAGATGGTCTCGTCCAAAGCCCAGAACATTCGGTCGGGTTGGAAAAACATTTTTGTTGTGTGCTCAGCGGCCGCAGGTGATGACAGCAGCGCCATCGTAACTTTGGGTAATGTTTGCTTACGTAGAATATGTAGAAGTATACGTAAAACGTACAGTACGTAGAATGTGTATTTTACGTATAAGAATGCGTACAATGCGTGGACTACATGGAGTATGTAGAATAAGCAGAATATGTAGTTTTCGTAAACGCATATGTACACTGTGTCAAATACTTACGCGAAGAGTACGTACAATACGTAAAGTAGATGGAATACTTGCATGCAAGCGTGGAATGTGCACATACACATACCAATGCATATGGAGAGCCGTCAAACTCTAAACCCTATACACCCACGCACCCGTCTTTACCCACACCCCCCACACACACATATATATATATATATACAGCTTTCAACACCACTAAGTCCGTGATCCAGACGTACACGGATCTGTTTGTGGGGACCGCCTTTGTGGATAGCATCAACTGTCTGGTTGAGTTTGCGTGCAACCAGCACTTCCCCAACATCGCCATGGAGGCCATAGACCGCATCCATGAGTGTGCCGAGCGCATGGCTCAGGAACATAGCTTCGGCGATGAGTTTGATGACGCTGCCTGGGTGTCCGTATGTTTATATATTTATGTGGGTGGGTGGGTGTGGGTGGGTGGGGGTGTGATTGTGGGTGTGTGCGTGCACGTGTACGTGTAGTTGTGTGTGTGGTGTGTGCGTGGGTGTGGGTGTGTGCGTGTGCGTGTATGTGTATTTGTGTGTGTGTGTAATTGTGTGTACATGTGTGTGCGTGTTTGTGTGTGTGTGTGTGTGCGATTTCGCACTGCAGATCCAAACGGACTGTTGCATTGACAGTCACAGATGGACTGCATTGGCCACACTGTCCTGGGTCTGTCTAACACCAACTGTATATCAAGCTTAGGCGTGTGTACTTGTACTTGTACTTTTACTTGTGCTTGTGCTTGTACTTATACTTATGCTTGTGCTTGTGCTTGTGCTTGTGCTTGTGCTTGTGCTTGTGCTTGTGCTTGTGCTTGTGCTTGTGCATGTGCATGTGCGTGTACTTCTGTGCTTATAAGTTCCGTATATTCGCTCACAAGAACGCGTCCCTTGCATTAACCCCTCCCTACACACACACATTTTTTTTTCTTATTACTAGTGTCCTCATCCTGACATTTCGGTCTTCTTTTGACTTGTTTTTAGGGCTGGTTCCCTATCCTCTTTGGGCTGCACTCGGTCATGTCCAGGACTTCATTGGACATCCGCACCAGAGCGCTGACGATTCTCTTTGAGATCCTCAAATCCCACGACAGTAAGTGCAGCTACCATTGCCTGTACCCAGTACAACAACAGCTGTCCATGTGCACCCATTGCATAGGATGCACCTAACTATCTCCCAATGGGATCGTGTACCTAGGACAGCTACCAATCACATCTCCAGCCCTTGCTAAATATACAAATACACCTGTGTGAAAGCACTACGCAACACACACACACGCATACACACACACACACACACGCACGCACACACACACACATACACATACACATTCACATACACATACATACACATATACACACGCGCACGCATACAAGCTTGTACTTTACGACAGCTACTAACCACATCCCTCGCCCTATCGCCGTGACACAGAAAAGTTCCGGTCAGACAACTGGAAAGAGATCCTGCAGATTCTCTTCCGACTGTTCGATGACCAGAAACTGCCCGAACGCAAACACGAACGCATTGCATGGCTCAACACCACGTGCAACCACGCACTGTTTGCCATTGTGGAACTATTCACACTCTACATGGACCAGCTAGAACCCATGGTAGGTGGATGGAGAGTGGGGGAGGTGGTGCATGGATAACAATCGAATATATGTATATATGTATGTATGTGTGTATGTGTCTGTGTCTGTGTCTGTGTGCATGTACCTGTTTGTACCTCTCTGTGTGTCTGTGTGTCTGTGTGTCTATGTCTGTGTCTGTGACTGTATGTATGTATGTATACGTACATGTACATGTACATATATATATATATATGTGTGTGTGTGTGTTGTGGGGGGGTTATATATATATATATATATATATATGTATGTATGTATGTATGTATGTATGTATGTATGTATGTATGTATGTATGTATGTATGTATGTATGTATGTATGTATGTATGTATGTATATGTATATATATATATATATATATAAACTCCCACACACACACAAAAGCACACCCAACAAGTATACCTTAACTTTCCCACCCACTCCGCTACACTCAGCTGGCTGCCTTCTACGGCACTCTGCGGTGGTGCATAGACCAGGACAACGAACAGATTGCGCGTAGTGCTACACAGTGTCTGCAAGTGTTGGTGCTGTCTAATGGTCACCTCTTCACCAGCGCCAGCTGGGATGCCACAGCAAACGCCGTGAAATCATTATTCGAGGGTATGTATAGATGTTAGCTTGTGATGCTTGTGTGTGTTGATGTTTAGTTTTTATGTTTATATGTATTTATGTTTGATTGCTATGTTTATGTTTGTGTGTCTTAATGTTTAGTTTTTATGTTTGGATGTATTTATGTTTGATTGCTATGATTATATGTTTGTGTGTATTGATGTTTAGTTTTTATCTTTGTATGTATTTATGTTTGATTGCTATGTTTATATGTTTGTGTGTATTGATGTTTAGTTTATGTTTGTATGTATTTATGTTTGATTGCTATGTTTTTATGTTTCTGTGTCATGTTTGGTTATGTTTCTATGTTTTTTCATTTGTATGTTAGTGTATTTGTGTGTATTTACATAGCATATACGGTGAGTATGTGAATTTAAGTTTCTATGCTCGGGTCTCTGTCTGTGTCTTTGTGGCTGTGTCTGTGATCGTTCTGAATACCTACCTACATGAACCAGAATCAAACCAAAGCCCTAAACATTATCATATACTTCACCATACCACCATTCAAAGCCTCACACGCGCACACACACACACACACACACACATCCATATAACTTCCGCCAACCCCTATCCCACACCACCTCGTCCCTCCACACCCTCAGGCTCCACCCCACGAGGTCTGGTCAGCTTCAACGCTACCCTACAGGCACAACACGACCGAGAAGGCGTTCCCAAAGACTCGCAGCGACAGGGCTTGGACTTCAACTCCATCATCATCAAGTGTGTGGTGCAGTTGGAGATGATCCAGGCGGTGGAGAACATAGTACTGCATGAGAGCGGCGTGCAAGCACAGGCCGACTTTGCCACGAGGTGTGTGAAGGGTGTCCTCTCTTTGTCTGTGTATGTGTATGTGTATGTGTATGTGTATGTGTGTACATGTCTGTGTCTGCGCCTGTGTATGTGTATGTGTATGTGTTCATGTCTGTGTCTGTGTATGTGTCTGTGTATGTGTATATGTATGTGTATGTGTGTACGTGTCTGTCTGTGTCTGCGCCTGTGTCTGCGTCTGTGTCTGTATCTGTGCACCTATGACTAGCTCCGCCACAGAGATCCTCTTTGTCCCTTATGTCGTACATGTAAACAGCCAGGACATTATTCTAATAATTGTCCGTCTAAGGCAGTGATTGACTATGTCTGTCTGTCTGTGCGTGCGTGTGCGTGTGAGTTTGCGTGCTCTTGTGTGGATGTGTGTATCGAGAATCCTTCAACTGGATGTGTGAAACCGCTGTCCAGAGATTTCATTTGCGTGCTAACATCAGTATGTGCATCTATATAATGCACATGTTGCATGTGGACACACATCTGTGTGGCCGTGTGTGTGCGTATGTGTGTTAAGAGTGACTACGGCTGTTTCCAAGCTATTGTCCAGAGCCCAGTACTGGCCCTGAGTCAAATGTCTCACCCACATGACAGGCAAGCGTTGCAGATGAAGACGTCCAGCGAAACCCAGGAAAAGGACAATAAAGGAGGAGCCGGCACAGCAGGTGTTACCGCAGACGCGAGTACAGATACAGATGCAAATACGGGTGGGAATGCGGACGTGCCTACATACATACAAGGGACAAATAAAGAGGAACCGGCCCAAGACGAGTCTGCGGAGGAGCCTCAGGAGAAAGACAAACCAGAGGCTGGCATGTACACCTACCTCGATCCTAACCAGGTACAACCACGCAGGGCGCTTTGTCTTGATATACGCAAGTTGGAATTATATTTATAAATGTGTGTCTGTATCTGTGTCTGTCTGTGCGTATATATATATATATATATATATTTATAAATATATATATATATATATATATATATAACGTGCATCACAGTGATGTATATGCAGATTGTATGTGTACCATCTGCTGTCCCTTGTCGCTGGATGCTCACATATCCGTATATGCAGTCGGCGCTTTAAACTATCCATGCTTGCTGTGTGCACCATACCTTCGTCTACGAGCGCGGCAGTCGTTCTGTGGGGTGTTATCGGAGTCTTCATTCAGTAGCGGACGAAAAGACACTTGAAATGCATCACCTTGACATTGCATGCATGTATGCATGTATCTGCAATACCTCTGCTGTGACCACCTCGACTCGAATCTGGGCTGAATCCGGCCAGACCAGGCTCTCTCTTCAGGTCCTATTTCTAACACACAGGTCGCTAACTGGATCATGAAGCCCACCACAGTCAATTACAGCAACAGTCAACTGTCTATCAACCTCGCATACAGGCTCAGTCCATTACCTATCTACCGCCTCTCGTGCCATAGTACAGCGACAGTGGACAATATATCAGCCTCGCATACGGGCTCAGTCCATTCCTTATCTACCCCCTCTCGTGCCATGCACGTGTATCTGTCTGTCCTGGCGCGTCTATGCGCATGAACCCACCCACGTGTACCGTGCCAATCTGTGCCATCCGTTGTGTGTGAGGATTGGATATTCCTGCCACACGGAACGAATGCGATGGGAGACTCGTATTTCACCTGTACTACCGCTGGCCCTCTAATTAACCCCTGCAATACCCACACGTGCCTGAACACTCGCACGCGCACATCAGTTGAAGATACTGTTGGATTGTCTACGGGATTCGCACGAGTTTGCAAAGGGCTTCAACAACGACCAACGGCTGCGCACTTCTCTGTGGAAGGCTGGCTTCATGAAACAACTGCCCAATCTGCTGAAGCAGGAGACGTCGTCCTTGCACGCCAGTTTAGGTGGGTAGAGGGAGTAGAAGGTGTAGGTCTGGGTGTACGTGTATGTGTGCGTGTACGTGTACGTGTACGTGTACGTGTACGTGTACGTGGGTTTGTAGGAGTTGTGACGCCAGTTTAGGTGGGTAGAGGGAGCAGAAGGTGTGGGTGTGGGTGTACGTGTACGTGGGTGTGTTGCAGTTGTGGGAGTGGCCGTGTGTGAGTAAGCTATGGCCACGTGAGAGTTATTGGAGACAAAGGGCAGTGTGTAGTTATGGGAAGTCTTTGCTGCTGTGCCGAACGGATATGTATAGATAAAACAAGCCCATGCTTGTACTTCTATATGCACAGACCGGGTACCTTCCCCCTCGGTACACAATACAACTGCGAACAGACTCTTTTGGGTAAAACAACTGACAGAAATTGAGATCCCAAAATATTATTTGTTTTTGTATAATTTATAATTCAGATTGAACTTTTGGCCTCGCCCTTGTGCTGCTACAACTCCGTAGCCCTTTAGAAGGGGCGCTGATCAGAAGTAGAAGAATTCCTGAATAGCACTAGTCTCGATGTCATTGGTTTGTGCGTGACGGGTACTGCATATCTGCCTACATACTTATATATATATATATATATATATATACGTATATGTATACGTATACGAATGTACGCACTTTCTATTTCTATACGTTATGAATGTACGCTGTTTCTCGTCACTGCCGCTACAAAAAAGACCTCACAAGATCCTATGCGCCTCTCCTGTACCGGCCACTCTAAACCACGCAGGCATATTATTCCGAATCTACGATGACGTCAGTCGCGAGGAGATGTGGACAAATGTCGAGAGTCGACTGTACCAGTTTGGCAATCAAATCATGGAGTTGTTTGTGCATCTGCAGAGTGATAAACAGCGCGCCATCTGGTCACCCGTGTTGGTGCTGATCCTCACCAAGGTACGTCTCGTACCAAGTGCCCTGTGTGTTTGGCATGTTGAATCTATATATATATATATATATATATATATATATATATATATATATATATATATATATGTATGTATGTATGTATGTATGTATGTATGTATATATATACCTCACATATCATGAACGCAAGCGCCCTGTTCTTGTATAGTTACAATCCGCTGGTTCTATTATATAGCTGTACCTCTGTGGACTTAATGCGGATGCTTCTCATCTGTGCCGCATGCATCCCCTCGTATTTGTTTAACCTGTGAGTCTTGGGTCTAGTTCGCTGTATGAGATAGGTAACTCTCTCGTCACGTGCGTGTTCTATGGCCGGCCTCCGTAGTGCACCTAGACAGTCAGCTTGTGCACTAAACAGGCTGCTTCTATACTTGCATGTAGTCGTTACTGAGTTGCATTCCTTCAAGTGGACACTACACATGCAATGCTGGTGCAGATTGGTTGCAGACATGTATATTCTCTGTGTGCCATAAATTGTATATTATGCTGTTGCTGGTCTATTGGAGTGCCGGGATGAACCTGTCTCCCCACTCACCCATTTCAGTGTCTTATGGCTTCCAATGCCAAATTCGTTCCGGTTACTGCTTGATTTTTTGAAATACCAATACATTGTGTGGTGTTCAGATTTACCGTGCGTGAGTCTTCTATATTGTCTGGTGCTTCTTCGACTACCAAACCCGCACCTACTCGGTCAAAGTGGGCCGATATATCACTGCGTCCTCTGGTCCTACAGGGTCACGTGCATGCGCTTTGTTATAGGAGCCCTGAGTTCGCCGAAGTCCCACCACACTTCAGTACAAGCGATGCACATCACTACATACCCATACCCGCGTGTGTTGACTTTTAACTTCACAGGTACTGGGCTTCAATGACGATCGGTTCGCCCGCCATGTTGGACAATACTACAGCAATTTGAGTGAGATGATGGCGCTCGATATGCGGCCCGAATTACGCAGTATATTGCGCGACGTCTTCCGGTGAGTGTCAAACGCGAGTGTATTTGCAACCCATCACTGTCCCTATCCTTATTCACGTAGCTGTACTACATTGTTGGTGAGACCTACGCATGCATCCGGCAGGTACACACGTGCAGCGTGCAGCCTTTTCCCGTGGTGATCCAAATAGTGCACTTTAGGCAACCCCTGCAATGCTGTTTATTTTTCGTATTACAATTCATTTCTCATGAATCCGCTCCTATGAATAGAACCTAAGCAAGGATTTTTGTTATGTGTGATATATATCTCAGGCTACATAGGATCATCAGCAATCACTCATGCGATACTGATGCATGTACGTATACTAAGTCTTACCTCAGACGACATGATTTATATATATATGAGAAATGTTGTCCGTATGTGTACTCAGATTTACTTTGGAGGATAAAAAGCACATATATGCGATACTCATGTCCGTATCTGTACTAAGGTTTACCTTAGAGAACATGATCCATATATGCAACGTCCACCATCAGAATGTGATGGATGATCTTATGCATGTCAGTGTGCGCTCAATATATAGTGCGGTTTGTAATGTCGTGCTCTGGACATTGCAGGCGGATCGGCAATCAGTTCTTCATCATGTCTCAGCAAGCATCGGAGAACGCGAAAGCTTAAGAGTATACACGTGGAATGATGCCAAGACAGCTATCTTCTCGTCTGTAATGCTGCTTTCAGAAGACTCGACAGTTATACATCTCGTGATCAGCATAAGAGGTGTCTCTCAATTTAGTGTAATAATATGATCAATGTTATAATACACGTTTTTAGAATGGAGGTTCACAAATGAGACCTTCTAACTGTGCAATTTCAGTCCAGATGCTATCGATCCGGTAAAGTTTGCGCGTGATATGCGTCCGGGGTTATAAAAATTCAGCCGCCCACTGTAAGGGTCGATTGTATATACGAATATAGCTCAATTGCTGCCTCTGTACTACTGAACGAACACTCGCACAGCACAGTATAGTTTGAGTTGTTGGTGGGAAGACAAGATTCTGGCTGTACGATTATGTATCATAATTTGGATATATACAGAGTGCCATCACGGCAGCTATAAACCCTCTCACTAATATGAAGTTGTATTTATTTATAGACAATTTCTTGAAAAGAAAATTTAGAACAGCTAAGGCCAATGCTGTGTACTTAGAAAATAAATACGAGTCTGAATGAGTTGACTGTGTGAAGATATGTAGCCACGAAAGGATGAGGGTAGCCGCGGCTGTAGCATAAATTCTAGACCAAATTATGACCTACCTTCTTGGTTATTGACTCGATTTAATTCGTATTTATCATTTACAACACTACGATGTATCTACGATCGAAAGTGTACACGATCTAAATCAGCAAAATACTTCAGTTTAAGTACTACCTCGTCTAAAATCCCAAGACGCTGGAAGTTGTGTTCTAAAAATATGAATGGTGTATTTCAGGGATTCGTAAAACTCTGTAGTCGCAGCATATATTTTAATCTGAGATAGCGATTTGAAACTTGAATACCATGTCTGGAACTATGTTCAGTAATGAAATTACCACCGATAAAAATGTGATGGCCACTATATCGAAAATCGTCACAAGTACATAATATAGCAAACAATTTTTAACGCCCTAAGCACGCTGAAAAGAGAAAAATCTATAATTTATTTAGCGCAACCAAAATAGAAGAGGCAACTTGGAGAGACATTGTTTCGTATGAAATTCATTTCAGGTTTTCTAGGGTAAGACATTTTAGTACGAAGACCAAATGCCTGGAGCAAAAGTACTACATTTTCCTGTCAACCACAAAGCTAAACACTACATCCCTGACTATTCTCTTGTTTTTTTTATTGCGTGACAACCTGACATAAAGCCGCCCGGTGTATCATAGAGCGGGGATCCGAGTGCTCACGTGGCGTTTTGGTCATTGATATACCAAATGACATGGCCAAGAGACTCGAGGATTCCAACGAGAGCTTTCTGAAAGAACCAGAAAGCGTTGCGGATACCGAGAACCCTAAAACCCAGATTTTACAGCAAAAAACTCTCTTTGATTTATAGAAGTCATCAGGTTTAGCTCACTCTCAAAGGCTAATCAAATTACTTAACTTATTCCCGAGAGTTGAGTTAATACTTGACCGACAACCGAGAGTTGATTAAGTTTCGCGACCGACTCTCGAGAGTTGATTAAGTCTGTCAACCGCGACATTCTAAAAATAGATGCGTTCTTATGTGGGTCACAACCTATGCGGAAAGGCACCATGTGATCAGCGTGGAATTTAGTTGCAGAGAAGTCGAAATAGAATAGTATCAAAGTGTTGAAATGTTTTGCAGAAGATTTCTCATACTGACCATATATGTTTTACCCTGGCCAGCCCAAGCGGCTGAATACTAGCACAAACAGCTTAGGTATAAAACCAAAGGTGAGATCAGACATAAATACGTACATTTGCACTTTATTTAAAGTTAACTACATTGCACTCTAATTTTTGTACTTCCCGAGTACTTTTTACACATAAAGAGTCGTAGCTTTGTGTGTGCGACAAAGGATGATTTTTGTCGTTGGAATGCGACGTGACCGGATATATAAGGCATTAGAGCCACCAACGTTAATAACTTCATTTCTTCTTATCGGCCACTGAAATCTTGAATGAGCCAATATACTTTAGCCGTGAGCACAGTTGTGTCGGAATTGCAAGTCATGATGTTGACTATATCGTCGACCTCAAAATTGACTATTTTCTGGAGTCATTCTATCGCTTTTGTCTCTTCTTGATATCCTTCATCTCCCTCAAACAAAAAGACTGTCTCTGGTCCGATGCAAGACACTGGCGTTTCTTCATCCGGATGTACCATTCTAACAATTCTGGTCGAGTTTCCGTCGAGATAATAGGTCGATCATCTCACTTTGTTCTTCTACGACTTCAGCTGCGTATTAGTTGTTTTATCCTTCTCCAACTTATTGTATTACAAGATGATGGCTTAAAACTCTGTTGCGCTGCTTCGAACCATAAGTCCTTGAGTAAGTTGGCAGTGAGCACAAATTGACTAACTTCTTTCAACGACCTTGTCAATTCCACCAAATTACTCGTGTCGATAGAGTCCTGATGGTCGTTTCGATCTGGATAATACGTAATAGGTAACCAACCAATATCCTTGACAAATTTCTTGCCCACTACTGCCTTCTCAGGTTCAATCACACGCTGCTCTGAATCAAACTTGAATTGAAGGTACGTTCCCATTGCCATATATAATCCGCCTGCATCTATATTTCCTTGATCCATTGCCAGCGTGGTAGCAGTTGCTGCTCGAAAAATCTTTGACGTATAGTCGATAATCTTCTCTTCACTCAATTGTTGATTGGAATCTATACTCTCCGATGTTTGTTGTTCAGCTGGTAGCCCGTCCGGATCATCAAAAGTAGCATACATTGCTCTCCTCTTGTATTGATTGTTGCCAAGCCACCCTGCGGCGGTGCGCAATGATGTACCCAAGTTGCAAGCCGCTTCCAGTCACAGCGATTCCTCCAACGGCAGCTCCACAGCCTAGTAGCCAAATGTCGATCCCTCTGCAAGCCATAGCAAGTCTTCCAACTGTAGCTGCACTACCCCTTATAACATTCTGGTCACATCCACACAGTCTGAATGGTCGTTCTACATTGTAATTGTCAGCTCTCATTACTCGTTTGTAAATGGCATATAGCGCAAGCACTGCTTTCTAAATTCTAGAACTAGCCCTTTGTTGTAGTCTTATAAACACGTCGCAAGGTTTTGAACTCATAAAGATCAAGTATTGCCTTTCGCCCAGGGCTCTTCTACTGTAGCATAGAAACGATAGTCGTACGCAAAAAAAAATATCCCAACACCTGTCACTTCCAATAAACATAAAACGAATTTGTGCCCTTCCGTTGATGTCACCACTATATGAATGGGCTTCTTGTGTATATATATTCTGGGGTACAATACTCGTTAAAAACTTTTAGTTGTAACGTTTCCAAGACACGTATGAGTTCGCAAATGTGTTCTACGTCTGTCATCTGTTGTTGTACTCCACATATGTTTTCGCAAATATATTGCCCAATTTAATGTGTAAGTTCGTCATATTCACCTCTTTCCTGTTCATATCAAACGACAGTCTCTTAACACAGACACACACAGGTACCCGCATATCGCCTCAAAGTAATTGTCTGACATCTTTGCAGGAGAGTGCACCAATAGCTTATGTTTAAAGATTTTGGCCATATGTCTGTATGCCATATTTTAAAAATAGTTTTAGCCGCGCGAGAGATGAATAGAAGGTCCCTTTGCAGTATAAATAATCACGTTGCAAATGTTGTAGTCGCCAGCACCCTTGTCTGACATCTTTGCAGGAGAGTGCACCAAACAATAGCTTATGTTTACAGATTTTGGCCATATGTCTGTATGCCATATTTTAAAAAAATAGTTTTAGCCGCGCGAGAGATGAATAGAATGTCCTTTTGCAGCATAAATAATCACGTTGCAGATGTTGTAGTCGCCAGCACCCTTGTCTGACATCTTTGCAGGAGAGTGCACCAAACAATAGCTTATGTTTACAGATTTTGGCCATATGTCTGTATGCCATATTTTAAAAATAGTTTTAGCCGCGCGAGAGATGAATAGAAGGTCCTTTTGCAGCATAAATAATCACGTTGCAGATGTTGTAGTCGCCAGCACCCTTGTCTGACATCTTTGCAGGAGAGAGCACCAAACAATAGCTTATGTTTACAGATTTTGGCCATATGTCTGTATGCCATATTTTAAAAAAATAGTTTTAGCCACGCGAGAGATGAATAGAATGTCCTTTTGCAGCACAAATAATCACGTTGCAGATGTTGTAGTCGCCAGCACCCTTGTCTGACATCTTTGCAGGAGAGTGCACCAAGCAATAGCTTATGTTTACAGATTTTGGCCATATGTCTGTATGCCATATTTTAAAAATAGTTTTAGCCACGCGAGAGATGAATAGAATGTCCTTTTGCAGCACAAATAATCACGTTGCAGATGTTGTAGTCGCCAGCACCCTTGTCTGACATCTTTGCAGGAGAGTGCACCAAACAATAGCTTATGTTTACAGATTTTGGCCATATGTCTGTATGCCATATTTTAAAAAATAGTTTTAGCCGCGCGAGAGATGAATAGAAGGTCCCTTTGCAGCATAAATAATCACGTTGCAGATGTTGTAGTCGCCAGCACCCTTGTCTGACATCTTTGCAGGAGAGTGCACCAAACAATAGCTTATGTTTACAGATTTTGGCCATATGTCTGTATGCCATATTTTAAAAAATAGTTTTAGCCGCGCGAGAGATGAATAGAAGGTCCTTTTGCAGCATAAATAATCACGTTGCAGATGTTGTAGTCGCCAGCACCCTTGTCTGACATCTTTGCAGGAGAGTGCACCAAACAATAGCTTATGTTTACAGATTTTGGCCATATGTCTGTATGCCATATTTTAAAAAAATAGTTTTAGCCGCGCGAGAGATGAATAGAAGGTCCCTTTGCAGCATAAATAATCACGTTGCAGATGTTGTAGTCGCCAGCACCCTTGTCTGACATCTTTGCAGGAGAGTGCACCAAACAATAGCTTATGTTTACAGATTTTGGCCATATGTCTGTATGCCATATTTTAAAAAATAGTTTTAGCCGCGCGAGAGATGAATAGAAGGTCCTTTTGCAGCATAAATAATCACGTTGCAGATGTTGTAGTCGCCAGCACCCTTGTCTGACATCTTTGCAGGAGAGTGCACCAAACAATAGCTTATGTTTACAGATTTTGGCCATATGTCTGTATGCCATATTTTAAAAAATAGTTTTAGCCGCGCGAGAGATGAATAGAATGTCCTTTTGCAGCATAAATAATCACGTTGCAGATGTTGTAGTCGCCAGCACCCTTGTCTGACATCTTTGCAGGAGAGTGCACCAAACAATAGCTTATGTTTACAGATTTTGGCCATATGTCTGTATGCCATATTTTAAAAATAGTTTTAGCCGCGCGAGAGATGAATAGAAGGTCCTTTTGCAGCATAAATAATCACGTTGCAGATGTTGTAGTCGCCAGCACCCTTGTCTGACATCTTTGCAGGAGAGAGCACCAAACAATAGCTTATGTTTACAGATTTTGGCCATATGTCTGTATGCCATATTTTAAAAAATAGTTTTAGCCACGCGAGAGATGAATAGAATGTCCTTTTGCAGCACAAATAATCACGTTGCAGATGTTGTAGTCGCCAGCACCCTTGTCTGACATCTTTGCAGGAGAGTGCACCAAACAATAGCTTATGTTTACCGATTTTGGCCATATGTCTGTATGCCATATTTTAAAAATAGTTTTAGCCGCGCGAGAGATGAATAGAAGGTCCCTTTGCAGCATAAATAATCACGTTGCAGATGTTGTAGTCGCCAGCACCCTTGTCTGACATCTTTGCAGGAGAGTGCACCAAACAATAGCTTATGTTTACAGATTTTGGCCATATGTCTGTATGCCATATTTTAAAAAAATAGTTTTAGCCGCGCGAGAGATGAATAGAAGGTCCCTTTGCAGCATAAATAATCACGTTGCAGATGTTGTAGTCGCCAGCACCCTTGTCTGACATCTTTGCAGGAGAGTGCACCAAACAATAGCTTATGTTTACAGATTTTGGCCATATGTCTGTATGCCATATTTTAAAAAATAGTTTTAGCCGCGCGAGAGATGAATAGAAGGTCCTTTTGCAGCATAAATAATCACGTTGCAGATGTTGTAGTCGCCAGCACCCTTGTCTGACATCTTTGCAGGAGAGTGCACCAAACAATAGCTTATGTTTACAGATTTTGGCCATATGTCTGTATGCCATATTTTAAAAAATAGTTTTAGCCGCGCGAGAGATGAATAGAATGTCCTTTTGCAGCATAAATAATCACGTTGCAGATGTTGTAGTCGCCAGCACCCTTGTCTGACATCTTTGCAGGAGAGTGCACCAAACAATAGCTTATGTTTACAGATTTTGGCCATATGTCTGTATGCCATATTTTAAAAATAGTTTTAGCCGCGCGAGAGATGAATAGAAGGTCCTTTTGCAGCATAAATAATCACGTTGCAGATGTTGTAGTCGCCAGCACCCTTGTCTGACATCTTTGCAGGAGAGAGCACCAAACAATAGCTTATGTTTACAGATTTTGGCCATATGTCTGTATGCCATATTTTAAAAATAGTTTTAGCCACGCGAGAGATGAATAGAATGTCCTTTTGCAGCACAAATAATCACGTTGCAGATGTTGTAGTCGCCAGCACCCTTGTCTGACATCTTTGCAGGAGAGTGCACCAAACAATAGCTTATGTTTACCGATTTTGGCCATATGTCTGTATGCCATATTTTAAAAATAGTTTTAGCCGCGCGAGAGATGAATAGAAGGTCCCTTTGCAGCATAAATAATCACGTTGCAGATGTTGTAGTCGCCAGCACCCTTGTCTGACATCTTTGCAGGAGAGTGCACCAAACAATAGCTTATGTTTACAGATTTTGGCCATATGTCTGTATGCCATATTTTAAAAATAGTTTTAGCCGCGCGAGAGATGAATAGAATGTCCTTTTTGCAGCACAAATAATCACGTTGCAGATGTTGTAGTCGCCAGCACCCTTGTCTGACATCTTTGCAGGAGAGTGCACCAAACAATAGCTTATGTTTACAGATTTTGGCCATATGTCTGTATGCCATATTTTAAAAAATAGTTTTAGCCGCGCGAGAGATGAATAGAAGGTCCTTTTGCAGCATAAATAATCACGTTGCAGATGTTGTAGTCGCCAGCACCCTTGTCTGACATCTTTGCAGGAGAGAGCACCAAACAATAGCTTATGTTTACAGATTTTGGCCATATGTCTGTATGCCATATTTTAAAAATAGTTTTAGCCACGCGAGAGATGAATAGAATGTCCTTTTGCAGCACAAATAATCACGTTGCAGATGTTGTAGTCGCCAGCACCCTTGTCTGACATCTTTGCAGGAGAGTGCACCAAACAATAGCTTATGTTTACCGATTTTGGCCATATGTCTGTATGCCATATTTTAAAAATAGTTTTAGCCGCGCGAGAGATGAATAGAAGGTCCCTTTGCAGCATAAATAATCACGTTGCAGATGTTGTAGTCGCCAGCACCCTTGTCTGACATCTTTGCAGGAGAGTGCACCAAACAATAGCTTATGTTTACAGATTTTGGCCATATGTCTGTATGCCATATTTTAAAATAGTTTTAGCCGCGCGAGAGATGAATAGAATGTCCTTTTGCAGCACAAATAATCACGTTGCAGATGTTGTAGTCGCCAGCACCCTTGTCTGACATCTTTGCAGGAGAGTGCACCAAACAATAGCTTATGTTTACAGATTTTGGCCATATGTCTGTATGCCATATTTTAAAAAATAGTTTTAGCCGCGCGAGAGATGAATAGAAGGTCCCTTTGCAGCATAAATAATCACATTGCAGATGTTGTAGTCGCCAGCATCCCATGTAAGACGATACTCACAGTACCCTTATACACCCCTCAAGCCTCTATTCGGACAATGGTCAAGCACGTAACTATCGTACACCAGCCCAAAACTTAAAACGGCTGAAAGCAGCATGAACACGATTAATGCCGCCGTCAGCAAACCGTCTGCTTCACCACTAGTTCCTAAACCGCCGCCAAGTACTTTCGTGTCAGACATAAATTTGAAACTTTGTTCAATTTTCCAAATTTAATCTAGTGTCTTTCTGTAGAGTATGGAGAGCAGCTGAAAGATACGACTCAAAAGGATACAATAAATTTCTTTTCAAGTACGCTTATCTCAGCTAGGAAAAGTCTCTAGTCTGAGAGAGCCGAGCTAAGTATTTGTGTTTTCTAATTCACTAGACTCAGGTTTCTACTTGGGTTTTCTCTCTCACACGCGGGGTCCCAGTTTAGCATACCGGTTCTACCGTTAATGACAAATATCTAGAATATTTGGATCCGGACCCAAAACTCAGAATTTGATGATTCTGTGGTTTTTGATTGGCTTTTTGATTATCTGGTCCCTCGTTGCTACATTTCTGGTTTTGTACGTCGTGTGCGTGGGTGACTCCTGAGTTGCGCTAGCTACCGACGTAATTTGTAGAATCTACTTGAAATCGTGTCACCAGTTCCAGTGCCAGATATAGTGCCCTTGAGAATCTCTATCGGTGCTCTGGCGATCACACCTTCAATGAGTTGTAGCTCGTACTGATAAATCTGGAACCCTCTATACGACCGAAATATGCCATCCTTAAATTTCACATTAACTCTGTGTTGCTTCTGCGCAGCAAAAGTTAGTAGTGAAGGCCTTCGTCACCCGCACATGTTCAAACTGTGTGTATCATGTTCACAAGCCCCTGTACAGTGATGACTGGCTCAGCCCTACCGTCCATATAATTGTTAAGTTCGGAACTGGTAGATTTTGGTTGGCGCCTGCAAAAAATCTTGAGCTCCTATAAATTGCCCAGTCCGCATTTGCCCAGACTGTACCATCGCCTTGAGACCAGTCAACCCATTCTATTAAAAATGCTCAAAAAAAAAAAAAAAAAATTAGTAGCCAAATTAACAGGATGATCTCCTTAGCTTCTCGCACATGTGTCAGCTTGCCTAAGCGGTGGTTCCGTTCGATAACTCCTTCAATATATTGTTTGGCCTTATCCAACGTAACAATCGATTGTTGAGCCTCAGATCATAACCGGTTTAGCGTAGAATGGAACAGACCTCTGCCTTGGTTTCTTCACCCGGTGTCGAATCAGATAAAACTATGTCGCCATCTCAACAGTAAGCAATGACGATTGCCGATAAATTACAAGCAGTCGATTCAACAATCGAACACATGCATTCTTGCCCACGTAGTATATTCATTCATCGAGTAATAACAGAAAAAACTACACAACTAATTAAATTTTAGTTAGCTTAGCCTGTAAAGAACGTAATAGTCAAAACCGAGTAACGTTTAGTTAAGAGTGTTATGTCTGAAACAAGTGAGCTCAGTCAGAAGTGCATTATGAACAGCGCGCGTGCTGTATTTATTAAGAGGAAATACTCTAAATGTACATGGCCTACATGGGAAAGTCACTGAATGTACAAACAGATTTACGGGTTTTTCTAATTGCCCAATTAAATCGCTAAATGTGATTTTTAATTCCTTTCTCAAACTTTTCAAACAAAAAAATAAAATAAAGTACATTTAGAGACTTTTTTATGCACATTTAGTGCTGTATTTTATTTTGATGACGCACAAAAAAATATAAAAATGATTTTTTTTCTATTTTTATCAGGTTCAAAATGCCGGCAAGTGTGCCAACTGACAACTGATTCACACATCTGCAAAATCTTGTGTGGATGTATATAACAAAAATAAAAATACATGCTTTGAAATAAATAATATTATCCCTACGTATGTACAAGTCAAAGAAATGCACACAGCTTCAATACTTGATACAATGTTCTGTGCTTTATCTAACGATAAGCTTTACTTTATTTCCTACAGGGATGAGACACGCGATCTGAGAACAATGACTGTCTAGTTTAGTGAGAGCACAACGACAGCAAATTGTATCATATCGAAGTGTAGATTAAACATGTGGATATGTAGGTACGTGGTTGTGTGTGTGTGTGTATGTACTTGTGTGTGTCTGTGTTATTGATCACAGTAAACCAAGGTTGTTTACCAAGCATAAAACTACGATCAAACACCGGAGGCTCAACATGGTTTATCCCAGCATCAACCAAGAAGAGAATCTAAACTCAGAGAGGGACACAGAAATATTACAGATTGAATTTAATCTCGGAGCCGAAGTGCCGGGAGTACGCATAGATTAAGTGAGAACCATTTTCACCTTAAGAGGTGTTTTTTAATGGCTCAAGGATTACGAGTCCAATGCATATAAAAACAGGGACTCGAATCAAATAAATCATAACTATTCACTTAAAACTTAAAACACTTTTAAGATACTTTAATATTTGATAACAATACCGCACGTAAGCCCAGGTGGCTACGTAACGTGTTGAGTTTTATGTTCTGCGGCATGTAGTAAGTATACGCGAGATAACTGTATCTCAACGTTCTCCCTCCTCAGGGAGGGGGACGTTGTTCATTTATTAGTAATTATAAACAGTAATCCTAAAATGACTGACTCTTAAATGAGTCATTAGTCATGTGCTGTAAAACCAGCAAACCCCTAAAACCCAGTTTATCAGATTATTCTGATAAACTGTAAAACTTATAATAAACCTAAAATAATCAAATAAATATAAGTACTTGTATTCTGACCACAGGCATCAGCACATCAAGCTTTTGCCGCCTGCTTCTGACTTGTGTCCGCTGCGCTCTCGCCCGCTTGCCCGGCGGGCTCTACATTCCCGGCTGCTCCTCATCCACCGCTTGAGACTTCCAGAAGTCTTTGACCTGCGTCTGAGGAACAACTACCAACAAATCCTGCTTTGTCCACATTGAGGATAGGCGCGCCTTCCGTAAGTCCTTGAAGCCAAGTAAGACATCCGTGTTAAACGGAAAAGACTTTACAACCAACAGATCCATGGAACGAACAACAGATTCCCCCCCTATGTGTCCAGAGTCACAGAAGACTGTACAACACCTGACGGACGGACTCAACTCATTTCCGCCACACCCTTGTACGGGAAACCTGTGTAGCGTGCAACCCTCGAGGCGGGCCCAAGGTATAGGGTTTAGTTAGATGTAAAGTTACCCAAGGACTGGGGTCTGTGGGGTTTCAGGCCTCGGGTTACCCATCGGCTGGGACCTGAGGGACTCAGAGGGACTTAGAAGGAGTCGGGTAGTCAAGGACTCGGGTTTTAGGCCAGTCGATGAGTTATCATAAATTATGTAGTCATGGGTACGGAATAGTGGCCCAGGTTGTGAGGGAAGCAAGTGATCAAAAGAATCACCTGGCGACTAATTTTAGATAACTCTGGCAAGGGAACTGCCACACTCTACGAAGCTAGTTTAATGACATAGTGAATAAACATTGTTGTGTGTAAGTTTAACTAAGTGTATATCTCACTCACAATTAAGCTATGTAGCGATTAAGAAATAGACAGTAATTTTTTCTATAAGATGTCGAATGAGGGAATAAACTTATTCCGAGGAAAGGGAGATGATGACTAGCATATATGGATGAAGTGTAGTGGTCAGACGATCAAGGAACGAAAAACGCACAACCCAAGGGTATTGCTGACACAGAGGCCAAGCAGAGGCACCAGGCTAAAGACTACTTGCGACATGGATTTGCAACGGCGACCCAGGCCAGCATTAGAGCTGCTTTGAGCGATGAGCTTATGAATGTGGGGATGATTGACTTCTTGGTTTTAGCACAATATAACGTTATATTGAGTATGCTATTTGAAGAGCGGCGGGAAGCTATGTTGTTGACGGTTGATCGCTTGACTGGGAAGTATGTAAATGAGCCATAGCTGGTGGTTAGCTTGCTGCAGAATCTGTAAATTTTTGAATGTGGGCTGTGCTTTCGCATCACTTGCTCAAGCTGTTGGCTTACCGGGTAGCAGGAGGTGCTTTACCACACGGCCGATGTGTTTGGATTGGAAACGGAACCAGAGGATGGCCAGGATGAGCGTCAAGTGACGGACCGCTTGATGGTCAAATTGAAGGCCCTAAAAAAGCATCTGGACACGGTGGGCTTTACAGGCTACACGTCTGACATAGGTGACATTTGAGGCTGTTCAGGAAGCCATTGACAAGATGAGGAGGCATCTGACAGTGGCCGCAAGGTTGTCCACTAGAGCAGATATTATCGCCAACCATGGGTTGAAATTCTTTCAGAGCCAGCACGCCGCATACTTTCTTGGGCTCATGTCAATAGAGCCGATGTAGGAAAAGGCAGCTACGGCGACGATGAAGTCGATTCACGGCAATATGAATTTGTTTTTGGCTATTATTTTTTTTTGCAAACGACAAGGTTTTGAGCGATAGTGTGCGCCAGGTTTATCAATTGAACGGTTTATAAGAAGTCTTGGTGACATTGCGGAATGTTGACATGGGATGTAGAAAATTCGAAGGCACCAATGGCGTCGGCACCAATGAAAACGTCTGGTACACTGGTGGAAACGTCTGGTTATGAAATAGGGGGCGCGTTGGCGGCAATCAATGGTTTACGCTCGCAGGTCAGAGGCAGGACTTGCGTACGATAATTCAATACAACAAGAAGCAGCCGAAGGACAAGGCGTCGAAGAACAAAGGCGGCCAGAAAAGCAAGGGCGAGAAGCGTCCGCGTGAAGTATCGGAAGAGTCAGGTCTGGATCTTTCGGAGGATGAGGACATCAAGGGGGCTAGAGCAGCTTCTCACAAGCTAGTCCGTTGTCATGATTGCAAGCAGAGGGGTCACGTCAGGAATTTTTACCCTCAGAAGCAGAAGAAGTGACTAGCGGATGCGGTCGGTACGATGCTGTCGGAGAAAGTTCACGTGGGTAGTGTGATCCAGGGCGCGGTTGGCAAGGAGGACGTAGAGGTATACATGAATACGTGGGCCACCCCGAGTCTCGTCACGAAGTTCTTTGCTGGACAGCAAGGTCTTAGTATTGCTCGTCACCCAAAGGTGTAGCTGAAATGCGATTGGTCCGTCCGTCGGGCGTAGTGCAGTCACCGGTTACGTTGGACAAGTGATGGGGCAGCAAGGTAGAGCGTCCTATGATCTTGTTGGTTGCTGATTCGCTTCCCTTCAATACGTGAGAGACTACAGGTCTCAGACCAGATTTTACAGCAAGAAACCATCTTTGATTTATGGAAGTCATCAGAGTCAGCTGACTCCCGAGAGTTAAGTCATCAGAGTTAGCTCACTCCCGAGAGCTAATCAAGTTGCTCAAATTACTCTCAAGAGTTGAGTTATCACTTAACCGACTTCCGAGAGCAGATTAAGTTTCTCAACCGATTCCCGAGAGTGGATTACTAGTAATAGCTGCGGTTCTATGTGAGTCACAACCTATGCGGAAAGGCATCATACGATCAGCGTGAGATTTAGTTGCAGAGAAGTTGAAATGGAAAAGCATCGAAGTGTTAAAGTTTTCCGCATAAGGTTTCTCATACTGATCATATGAGTTTTTACAATGGCCAGCCCAAGCGGCTGAACACTAGCACAAACACCTTAGGTATAAAACCAAAGGTGAGATCAGAAATATATATATACATTTGCACTTTACTTAAAGTCTACTACATTGTACTCTAACAACTTATCAGATCACTCTGACCTCGCGCTATCAATATGCCTACTGTGAACTCTAAGGATATTAAGACTACCACTATTCTCGAATCGAAGGTCGACTGGCTTCCTTGGAAAACCCAGACAATTCTATCCGTGAATTGTGAAGGAATACCAACAATATTGACCGATCCGACCCCGTCTAGAGGCAACCGATGGAAACCCAAGGAAATCGCTGAGGCATATCGGATTATCAACCGCACCTTATCTTCACTGCTGCAAACGGAGATCAGCCAATTCATTGAGAAGCCGTGGAAAGCTTTTGCCGCACTGAAACGCAAGTTTGCAGCCCTGACCGAAAATGATATCCAGACATTAGAAGGGAAACTGAACCGCATCACGCAAGAACGGAACGAATCTTACGCCAGCCTTATCAGTCGCCTCAATACGGCATATGTGAAATTCAAAAACGCCGGAGGTACGAAGTCTAACAACAGCCTATGCGTTATTCTACGGCAGGCTGTGAACGACGAGAATCAGACTGTTAAGATTACCTTAAAGACACCCGCTATGATGGCCATGTCGTATGATGATCTCACCACGTATCTCATCGCATTGGACCCAGATGAAGGTGACCCATCAACCATTGTGCACGGTGCGCATGCAGCTATATCGACAGAAAATTGTGCATTCTGTAATAATCGTGGGCATTCCATTGGGCAATGCCGTAAGCTACAAGCGCTAATCAAATCATGCGTTGCTGGTAACCCACATAGTCAGGGTCGTGACCATGACGGCCGTAAACGTTACGATCGACGGATTGACAAATTGGGTCCTCATGACATGAAAGACTACAGATTCAAGTCCAAGGACAATAACATGTATCGCCGACCTGATTCGAATCGCGACTACCGTACTCGTGTGGAACAGTACAACAGAAACAGCAGCTACCAATACCGCTACGATAATCACGTTGATCAGGACCGACAGGACTACCGAGTATATAGGTACAATCGACGCGACTACGACGATGGAAGATATTCACAAGATAATTCTGCAATAATCCCAGAGCAATCGACGCCAAGCCCATGAAGGCAGACAGGACAAAGCTATGTCAGCGCAAGTATCTGAAGACCAGTTACCTGCAAACAGACAGATTGCATTCTCCACAATTAACCCTACAATCGACAACAAGGAGGTGAATGATCAGTCAGATAAAGATTCCAGAGGTGGATGCTGACTAGCTTGCGATAGTTGCGCCACCATATACGTACTTCCCTATAAGTACCACAAACATCACCTCGTCAGCAACATGCGCATTAATGACCGGTATGCGCTCGAAGTAACTGATGGTACAATCATTCATCCGAAGTATGTGGCTCAGCTAGGAAACTTGGGGGACGCACTCATTGACACATCTAAAACTGCACCACTAAGTATCAGCCTACTCTCAGCGCGACACTACTCATTTGAATTCACCAACAACATGATGTACATATTACTACCAGGCTTCGAAACCATAACAGTACATGAAAAGCACTGAATATACTGTGTACACATCGACGACATAGCTATGACCACAGTGGAACCATCGCTGGAGAAATCCAACCAGATTTCATGGCACAACAGGCTCGCGCACCCCAGCTACGTCCCAAAAGATTTACCATATATAAGGCAACCAGACGAACGATGCAAAGCATGCACTATTGCTAAGAAGAAGAACAAGAATACAAACAAGGTGTGGTCAGAATACAAGTACTTAGATTTATTCTATTATTTTAGGGTTATTGCAAGTTTTACAGTTTATCAGAATAATCTGATAAACTGGGTTGTAGGGGTTTTCTGGTTTTACAGCACATGACTAATGACTCATTTAAGAGTCAGTCATTTTAGGATTACTATTTATAATTACTAATAAATGAACAATGTCCCCCTCCCTGAGGAGGGAGAACGTTGAGATACAGTTATCTAGCGCATACTTACTACAAAGGAACGACAGCACGAACCTACTACATAGCCTCTCGAGTTAGTCTTCGTGGACATAATAGGACCGTTCGTAACATCAATAGGATCCAACACCCACTCTATTTTCCCACTCTATATCCAAAGAGTATCCGATCCGCGATCTGAAAGCGACAACAATTTTGGATGCTATGTTACACACCTTCGATGAATGGTACATCTTAAATCATCGCCGAGTTCAGTGCATACAAATGGATCGAGGCTCACAGTTTACAGCAAACGTAACGAGGCGCATGCTTGCGTATTTGGGATACTGCTCGAGGTACACACCTACGGCCACGCCACAATACCATGGTAAGGTAGAGAGACTCCATGGTACACTGGTCCCTAGAATGCTTGCACAACTGAAGTATGCACGTCTACCGACTACTGTGTGGGCTGAATCACTGATTCAAACCACCAACATATAAATGCTATACCCACCAACGAGAAGAGCTCATCCCCATACGAGAAGTTTACAGGATACGCATTTCCGATAGATATGTTCAGAATATTCGGGTGTCACATCGCATACAAGAACCGTGATCCAGACGGCAAACTCGACGACAAGCACTGGATATTCTTCTTGCGCAACCCTTGGACATAACACCGGACTCGTATCGTATATACTCACCACTGACCAAGCGTATATTACAAAGCCGAGACGTCTATATATTCGAAGATGAATTCTTTGTCTGGGAAGACAACAAATGTACAACCGCTATCGCACCACCTGACACTACATTCCTCCAAATCAAGAATGGCGATTCCCAAACAGACACAAGGACAACATCGACAACGGAAGATATGCTTAACCAACAAGCCCAGCCAACTGTGACACACAAGTCGAGCAACTCAGAACAACTACAAATAACTTCATCGTCAACACAACAACCTGCTGAGAGCGAAGTACATACCGTCGAGTCGGAGGCTACTGCAGCGACTACCAAAACACAACATGATCTCGAAGCAACCACTGCGGGACCTTGCGATAGATGATAATAATGTCGACTGGTATCACGATAGCCGCCGTAAGAGACGAACTCCTAGCACTACGCACACTGTCAATTCAGCAACTGCAGCAATGGAACCGAAAACATACACAGGTATGTAAGAGATGCCAAACGCAGCCGATTGGGAAAAATCAGCACGTTCGGAGATGGAGAGCTTGGTGATACAGCGCAAGGCATTCACTCTGGTTGACAACAAACCGCGAGCGAAATCATTATTTCCCACTCGATGGGTCTTCAAGGCAAAAACGGATGAATCAGGACAAGTCACACGACTCAAATCAAGTCTGAACACTCGATGCAAAACAGGGAGTTAATTACGATGAAAGCTATGCCCCAGTAGTAGCCAAGGAAACACTCAGAATCTGTCTAGCTCTAATGGCACACTATGACATAAACATTCGACAATACAATACACCCTCGGCCTTCCTCACTCGAGAACTGGATAACCCCTAGCTACATGTGAGTGCCGCAAGGATACAATCTCATCGAACATCTATTGGACCCGTCTCAGAGAAAACTATACGAAAGACACAAGCAAGAAGACACAAATGATGTAGGTCGAGTTCACCGTTGCGTATACGGTCTACCACCTAGCGGACACTACTGGTTTAAAGCTATCCATCAATTTGCTATACAGCACAATTATAAATAAGCACAATCGGATGAAGCACTGTTCATCAAACAAACACACAGTGGACCTTTTTTCATTATTGTACACGTAGATGACAAAATTGCAGCATGCCAGAGTAAGACGAACAGACAGAAACTAGCTGGCGCAATGAAAGGCAAGAACACTGTTGATATGGGCCTACCGTTATGGTTTCTCAAGTGCCAAGTGGAAATACACCCTGGAAGAGTACGTCTTCATCAACGAAAATACCTAAGAGAAATATTGCAGGAATGGGGGTTGATAGACTGTAAACCAGCATGAGTGCCAATTCTAGAATCGAACTATGAAGTAACAGACAAACATGCATATCTCCCGAAAAAGGCGGCAAGCTCAAACGTCCCAACAATCACACAATACAACAAGCTCGTGGGTCAGCTACGATACCTTGTAGATTAAATACGAGTGGATATATGCTTTGCAGTTTCGATTCTAAGTCGCTATCTGATAGCACCTCAGTACCACCACTTCAGAGGTGCCAAGCGCTGTTTGAAGTATCTCGCTGGTACTCAGGACTTCCGACTCGAATACACGAACAAAGAACCATGTATTCCCTATCTGAGTGCAGACAGTAGGTTTGCTAGCGATGACACAACAAGACGATCCACCACCGGGGGAGTGGGCATTATGGCAGGTGCACCATTCATGTGGGGAACAAACTTACACCGATTGGTAACAACGTCTACAGCAGAGGCAGAATACGTAGCACAATCTGATACAGCCAAAGACGCGGTATGGGCTAGGAATCTCTTCACAGAATTCGGCATTCCGCTCGTAGAACCCACCACCATAGAACAGGACAACAAGTCAGCAATACTGATGGGAAATGATATCACAAAATCCCGCCGTACAAAACATGTCGATATATGATATCATCACATCAGGGAACTCACATCGAACAACACCATCAAGCTTAAATACATACCATCAAAACAGCTACTCAGTGATTTCTTCACGAAGCCACTCAGCCGAGAGAAGTTTGCCGACATACGCGACAGATTAATGACTCGGATGCCAGTATCAACATAGTTCAATTTATAATAAAGGTATACCGACATACGCAACAGACTAATGACTCGGATGCCAGTATCAACATAGTTCAATTTATAATAAAGGTAAGTAGCACAAACACCTTAGGTATAAAACCAAAGGTGAGGTCAGAAATAAATATATACATTTGCTCTTTATTTAAAGTCTACTACATTGTACTCTAACACAAGTATACATTGATGACATCGTGGTATTCACCAAAACCAAAGAGGAACACCAAAGGGTTGTGCGAGAGGTTCCTGACAGACTCAACAAGCACAACTATAAGATCAAAAACAAGAAATGTCACTTCGGTGTTAACGAGATTCAGCTGTTGGGTTATCGAGTATCCGGGGATGGAATCAAGATCGATCCCGAGAAGGTCGGCCACTTGATAGACTGGAGAACTTCTACCACGGGTAAGGATGTTAACAGCATGTGCGGATTCGTCAACTTTTTGTCTGACGGAGTACCACACCTGGCAAGTTATTTAAAGCCCTTTGGACATTTGAGATGTCATAAAGGCAAACTAGGCGCACTGTGGACCAAAGACTGTGATGACGCATTTGAGCAGCTCAAAACAATGGTTCAGCAGGCACTAGTAGTCCAGTCACCAAAGGATGGTATTCCATTCATAGTGGCAACAGACGCGTCCGACATGACACTCGGGGGCGTCCTGTATCAAATGATTGATGGGAAACCAAGATATGTACAGTTCTTTAGCAGGGCTATGAATTCGTCGCAAATCAATTACCCAACCATGCAACAAGAGCTTTTGACTATAGTAACTGCACTCACTTATTTTAAGGACTACCTATATGGCATACACTTTAACGTGCTATGTGATCAGAAGTCATTGCAACACCTAAAAGACATAAAACCTAACTCACAGTTAGTCAGTCGGTGGCATGACACGATCGCAAAATTTTCTTTTGGCATAACACACATACCGGTTATTCACAATCACTTACCCGACATGTTGTCTCGCTTCGTACCAGGCTTTAACAAGATGGTTAGGGAGTTACTAGCTACGGATTGGATAGCCAATCCTAGGTGGTTTAAGATCGCAGACGACATATATGGACCTATTGTTCTCAGATATAAGTGAATAGTTATGATTTATTTGATTCGAGTCCCTGCTTTTATATGCATTGGACTCATAATCCTTGAGCCATTAAAAACACCTCTTAAGGTAAAAAAGGTTCTCACTTAATCTATGATCCAATCCAAAGGCAGCGTCGCCACGTCTTCAACTGATCGTGGCTTCCATTGTAATCTTTAGCCTTATTCGTTTAGATTGTACTCCTCCGATATTTAGGGATGCCCTTATGCCCATCAGAGATTTTCTATAATGATGTTTCCGTACTCCCGGCACTTCGGCTCCGAAATTAATATCCATCTTGAGAGACTACAGTAGTAGACGTATTTCTATATACGTTAATAACGTTTTGCGTCGTCAGCCCGAGAGTAATTTGGGACTTGTTCTCAAATTAATATAAGTATAGGTGGGTCAGCCTGAGAGAACGTAAGAGTAATTTGAGACTTTTTCTCAGATTATTCTATTTATAGAATACGGGCTACCGGCTAGCCGAGAGCCGAGGTCCGAGACTGAGTGTAGTAACAGAGAATATAATATATTTATTTCTAGAAAATATATCCGAGTGCTAAAGTGTTCTGCATAAGGTTTCTCATACTGATCATATGAGTTTTTACCCTGGCCAACCCAAGTGGTTGAACACTAGTACAAACCGAATGAGACCATACTTTAGATACACTTGCACTTTACTATTAGTCCCCACACCGCACGCTAACACATCTGTAATATTTCTGTGTCCCTCTCTGAGTTTAAATTCTCTCCTTGGTTGATGCTGGGATAAACCTTGTTGAGCCTCCGGTGATTGATCGTAGTTTTATGCTTGGTAAACAATCTTGGTTTACTGTGATCAATTTCCCCCCTGAAGCTATAGATGTAGTTTGACGGAATCCAAGTTTCCAAAAAAAAATGATCCCGAGGTCTGCTTCGAAGATGTAGTCAAAAATTAGACTTAGAAAAACTGATTCTTGCTTGTGATATCCTGTAAGTGGGAAGATTTCCTATAAGAGGGAAACCTAGACTGAAAAATATTAATATTGTGGAGTATATACCGAATCAACAGGTGTGTTGGCTTGGTGGTAAAGTACTTCGCTAAAAAATGTTTAGGTTGCTGGTTCGTTTCCCAGTGGCTTCAAAAAAATTGCATTTGGTGTTAATCTGGTTGGCCCATGGCCCAGTTGAAAATTGTCTTGTGCGTTACGTTCGAATATTGAACCAAAATGTGTACGGTCAGAAGCCCCAAAATCTGGGAGAGATTCAGCCCACTGCACGCAGGCCAGAAATTCAGATAAAAACAAACAGGGCAAAGATCCGCCCAGTAACTCATAGTACAATAACAGGCGCAGGGCACAAATATTTTTGTTTCAAAATACAATATATATAAAAAAGAACGATAACATTTGCACACTTTGGCCTGAAAAACCCTACATTTGAGCTCTTTGATTCTTCGTGTTGCTCGTTGCACTTCAGCTTTCATCATTGGGAGCTCATTGCACACAGCTTCTAACTTTGAGAGTTCATTATCAAATTATTTATTTCAAGAGAAATTTAAGCTTTCCAGCCCCGCTTTATCGGGTTCTCAGTCTCTATGCTCTGTGCTAGTATACATTCTCTCCAGCTACAGGCTTAATCATGGTTTTCTTGTGTTTAACGAACAGTTTCCCTACGAGTGCTTTTGTCAAAGCATCAGCAGTCATCTCGTCTGTGGGTGTGGTGTGTATCGTAGGACCACCAAATTCTCATGAATTTTACCCCGGATAAAATAGTGCCTTAGGTCGAAGTGTTTGGTCCTGCGGTTCACCTTATCATCTTCAGCAATTTTTATCGCTGATTGGTTGTCTTGATTGATGGCAATTGATCCAATGTCGATACTAAGTTCCGACAATAAATTTTGCAGCCAGCAGATTTCCTTTGTGACATCATTCAAAGCAATAATTTCTGCTTCGCAAGTGGACTGTGCTGTCAATTTCTGTTTTCTTGATCCCCAAATCACAGGTGCGTTGCACATAAAAATGACGTAGCCACTTGTTGATTTACGGTCTGTTGCGTCAGAGGCAAAGCTTGCGTCAGCGAAAGCTACCGGCTGTAGGGGTATCTCAGGGTCAAACCTTAGTCCATATCCAGAGGTGCCTTTCAGATATCGAAGCACTCGCTTGGCAGCGTTCCAGTGACGTAGGAGTGGTTTATCAAGGTGCCTGGATAATTGGTTCACGGCGAATGTTATATCTGGTCGCGTACCATCAGCTAAGTACCGAAGGACGCCCATAAGTTCTCTATAGGGCATCTTTCCGGCGGGCCTGTCAGAATGACATGGTGTCAAATCCGTATTGTGCAAGGGTACTGGTGACGGCTGGGCTTTTTCCAAATTCTATTTTTTGGAGTAATGTGATGACGTAGATTTGTTGATGTATGGTGACTACTCCCGAGGGCAGAAATCCCATTTGTAGAAATACGGCCTCCGGTCAGTCTAAAACATCAAGATCAAATGAGATAACATATTGGTTTTTGTTTGTATTTAAAATAATTTAATACAAGCTCTTTTTCCAATATTTCCAAGGTGTTCTAAATTCACTTTGATGGCTCCAATAGCCTGAGTATTTGGTATGACCTATTTACTTGGACCTATTTCAGACGATAGTAGATGTAGGATACTATAAACTAAATTATATAATCTCTGAACTACTACTTACTGTTTTTGGCCTTCCCGCCAATCTCCAAAATCCAATAAGTCTTTGTTTTATTAACTTTTCTTCAGATGGAACTTTATTTATATCAGCCAATGTATTAACTTGACTTACGTTCTTATGTCTATCTACAAATTAGGCATGTGGTCATGAACACTTAGTACTTCTAGTGAAAATTATTTAATAAAGAACAGCTAGAGGTACCTCCTGTGATCGAGGATATTAAAGCTCTTACCAAGAGGCAGTCCCGATCATTCTTACACAAGCTACCACAACTAAATCCTAACTGACTTAAATTATATATTAGTATATATAACATAGTTTAAAATATAGAAATATCCATCGAAGTTTACACATTTTCATTTTAAAAACCATTCCGCTGTTGGCATTGACTTTGTTGATCTTTTTTTTTTGAATAAAATTGCCTCCAAAATATCCAGAGTTCGTTTGTCAGAGGCCTTCGCGATTTTATCGTCCACATATACAATGACCAGGTCCAAGGTACCATCGGAGTTTTTTCGAAAAAAATAATGTTGGGTCTGATCGCGTTGGTTGATATCCCTGTTGACCTAGAACCTCACAGACCTCCACAAAGTATAAGTAGCCAGATTGCTTTAGGCCATATAGTGGTAAGTTTACTCTGCACCATACGGCTTTGTTCCCTTGGCTGTACTCATGATATAGTTCCTGCTCCTGTTCGCTGAATAAATCAAGGGCCAGGTCTAGTCCTTGCGGCATCCTCATATATACATAACAGTCTAATTTTCCGTTTAGGTATTCGTTCGGCGAGTCGAATTGTCTGAAATACCATTTCTTACTGGCTGTTAGTGCCAAACAAATTCGGACGGTCTCTTTGCTCACTTCCTTGGCGTCACTCCGTTCGAAATCCACTCCTTCGACAGCATTGTATCCAGCTACGGTCAGTCGTCCTTAAAAACGCTCGTTTTTTCCAGCAGTCCATTTTGGGAATAAAGACCCATTTGTAATTCATAATCGCGCTTTTTGCAAGTTTAGAGTCTACAAGAGTGAAGGTCCCTCATTCCACTAGGTCTCAGACCTTTCTGGTCGCTGCGTCCATCCACTCCTTTTTATTGGAAGAATTGTCAATCTCCCGGAAGGTCTTGGGAATTGGGATCTGCGCTGGCCTCGCCGGCGTTGGTTGTTGCTGATGTTGAGTAGCTGAAAAGGCAGTTGTCGAGTTTCGTCTTCGTCGAGAGCGACAACTGTAATTGCTCTCGTTGTTCATCCAAGATAGATTATCTGGAATCTGCAAATTTGTGACCTCTCTCGAAGATCGGCGACCGGCTTTTTTTCCGATTTGAGATATTAACGGATATGTTTGGTCTCTGGAAGCAGTAGAACAATTTGATTTTGATAAAACGTCAGAGTACACCGGATTTCGATGGCGTTTACTAGAGGCAGCTTGAATTTTTTTCGCCTGGTTCCATAGGCTGTGAAGATACGGTCGATAAGTCGTCGTTCGTCGGTTCAGCTTTTTTTCCTGTAGTCTGCTCCGTACATAGTCCACCCTTCCATATGTAAAATTCATCCTCAAAACACCGTATATCTCTGGTTCGTGATACGCTGTCGGTTTCTGGACTAAAAACTCGGAAAGTATCAGAGGTGGTTCGCTGGGGGTCAGCCATCACAATTCCACGGCGAGCGCGCTTATCTCATTTGTAGTTTTTAGTCGTCTTCCGCCCTAAACATTTGCTGCCGAAGGTTCGAAAACGGGTTATAATTTGGTTCTCGGTCAGTGAATCTTTCGATTGGCGTTGTCGGGTTCCTCTTACTCCCGACGTTATTATGAGTGTCTGCGACATGTTGGTGTAAACTTCGATGGAAATTACTAGGTTTCAAACTATATTAAACTAAAATACAATTTAGTCAGTTAGGATTTAGCAGTGGTAGCTTGTGTAAGAATGATCGGGACTGCCTCTTGTTAAGAGCCTAAATATCCTCGATCACACAGGGCGTACCTCTAGCTGTTCTTTATTGAATAATTTTCACTAGAAGTACTAAGTGTTCATGACCACTTGCCTAATTTGTAAATAGACATAATAACGTAAGTCACGTTAATACATTAACTGACTAAATTGTATTTTAGTTTAATATAGTTTGAAACTTAGTAATTTCCATCGAAGTTTACATTGGTATGCCTCACTCCAAAATTCGGCACCTAAGCCGGAGTTGAGAAGAGTCGCCCTAGCTTTTCCTAAATTAGTACGGTGACTCCGCTCAATTTTTCCGTTGTGTTGTGGCGAGTCTTTCGGTGTTGATCGAACGTCGTAGCCAAGTCTTCGTAAGTTAGTCTCTACTTCCTTATCCACAAATTAGGAGCCTCGGTGGAATTGTAAAACGTTCGCTTGTAAACGACTACCTTCTGCTCACAATTATATACTAGGTGTTGGGGTGGTAGTAAGAGGCAGACTGTGTCATCCATGTAGATCTTGTATCCTGCATTGGTTAATTGGGGGACGCTGATTAGGTTGGTCTTTAGAGTTGGTCCATAAATAGCCCTTCCAGCGTCGCTCAACTGCCCTGAGTGAGTTGCGATTCAAATAGTTCTTTCAGCTAGGTGTACGTTTGTGAAGTGACGTTTTTGAGTTTGATATCAACTCTAAATCGTTAATAATGGGGACCGAGGCTCCACAAGCCCCACTAGGTTCAGTCGTTGTTATTTGTCAGTCGTGGATGCTCTTTGGCCAAAAATTATCTCAGAATCTATGGGTTTGATTGGTGAAGAGATAACGTCCTCATTAAATCTATCGCTAAAAGCTTCATCTTCTTCGGAATCGCTGTCGGACATTAGGTCGAATAGGACATCGTAGTCATCCTAACTAGAGCTGTCGAGTAAAAGTCCTGGCGGTCCGTCGTCTTCGTCCGAACTACAAGTTGAATTATTTAGAATAAAATCTGATAGTTCTCTCTCGTCCGGCTCGGTGTTTGGCTTCATCCCAAATCCAAAGCAATTTTCGGGGGATGCCATGATGGCTTCTGGCATGTCATCATCCGACAATTGGGATTCGACATAGTCGGCAACTGCTGAGAATGATCCAACGCCTTCATCGTCACTACTCGAATTTTGCTCATCATTCTTGTCCAAATTAAACGTTACTTTAGGAGGTTTACACATTTCCTCTCTCGAATAGTATCCTCCTACGTTAGATGCTTTTCTGTAAAATTCATTGCGTTTATCTTGATAATAGTTGAGTTTCTTCGACGGATAGTTGGCACGTCGTGAGTAGGATGTAAATTTTGGTGTTGAATAGTTCTTGCGGTAGGACTTGGACTCATCAGCTCTATTACGGTGATGTCGTTCGTCGGAAGTATTTTCACGATTGTTGAAGTATCGGTTTTCATAAGATTTGCGATGTTCCCTGTGGTCAGAGTAGACGTGCGGTCTGGGTCTGTGATGCTTGGATCGGCAATCAGCAAGGTGACCTGGTTTGCTACAATTGAAACACTTTCGGTCTGTTCTGGCAGAAAATGCTCTCTATCATCCTCGAGTCTCTGTATTGGAGGTCGATGTTTGAATTTCCTCCATATCAAATTTTCGGAGATATACGCAGAGCTCCTCGTAACTCATGACGTCAGTATCAACTGTGTTGAGATGAGTTCTTGCTGCTTTAAAATGTTCATTGAGACCTTCCTTCAAGACGGTCTTCAAGTCAATCTCAGATGGTGGAGCCTCGTGTTTCCCCCAATTCCATTTTCTTCAAATTAATATCACCAATAAAGGCCTCCCAAAGTTTCGTTACTCTTCTGCGCTTTTGCCCAGAGCTCATTTCTCAAACGACCGATTCCTCCCCTGGTGTTAATCTTAAATTTGGGTTTCAATGCCTTAAAAATAAATATTTGTATTTATATATATTATTGATATTATTATACACACATTACATATGTTACATTATTATTATTGCTGGACAGATTTGGGTTATTACATATTATACAGTTATTATATATTATTGACACAGCTATGGCTGGTTATTATACATGTAGTATTGGCTATTGGTTATTGCTATTACCATTATGGGCTATGCTTGATTATTATTGACATACATATTACACATTACATATTATTGATATTAAACAACCATATTGATATATACATTGGCTACATCATTAATGATATTGATACATGCTTATAACTATATTATTATAAATTAATATCATTATTGGCTATGTGTGGTTACACACATTATTACACATGGCCACACATTATTATGCATATTACACATGACATTACATTGTTATTAACATTATGGCAATACACATTGCACACATACATATTATTGTTATTATACATACATATTACATATTATTACATATTGGCATTATACACATGGCTGGGTTATTATTGCCTTATGCACATATACATACATTACACATAATACATACAAGTATTATTATTGTTATATTACATATTGCATTACTATATACATACACATATTATATATTATTCATATACGCGTACATGGCTACACGTATTATTAACACATACATGCATACATATTATTGGTATATATACATATTGTATATTATTGTTCATATTACACATTACACATGTACATAAACATAGGCACATTGACATAATATATTGGATATTATTATATTATATACATTATTATTATTGCACATATCATTACAGACATTATTACACATACATTATTACACACATACGCACATGCTGGTTATTACATACATGCATTCCTTATCACATTGGAGCCACGGCTGCATAAACGTTACACATTATTGATTACACTATTGACATTGCATGTTATTATTATTATGTACATTGCTTATTGCATACATGTTGGTTATTACATGCATTTGTTATTATTACGTTATTGTTACATACATACATACACATACATATTATTATTATTGGTTATTATTATATGTTGCTATCATTGCTATTATTATACATACACATATACATATTACATATTATGATATTATTGGTGATTATACATACATATTGGCTACTGTATTTCTATTGTTGGCTATATTATTACATATTGTATTGATACACACACATTATTATTGTTATTATTATTATTACATGCATTTATTACATACATTGGTAATACATACACATACATATCACATACATATTATTATTATTATTGGCAATAATATTATTATTATTACACATTACATGGTATACACATATTATTACACATTACACATTATTATTACACACATTATTATTATTATTGCTTATTATTGCACATGCATTTGCACATTATTACACATCTTTACATTTACGGCCATTACTATTACACACATACATGCTACTGCATTAAAAATGTGCTATTACAAATTATTATTACATATGGCACACATTATTATTACACATATGGTTGTTGTATGGTTGCCATGGTTGACAACATGATATTACATATTATTATTGATTACACACATTATTATTATTGGTTGATTATTACATACACACATTACACACATACACATCCTCATTGAGCTACAAATTGATAATATTATTGAGTATTATGGCATACATATATGTTATTATTATTATTATTGGCTGGTTATTATTACATGCCATTATTACTGGCTGGCCATACAAACAACATTGGCCTTCATCAATCTATTATTGTATTGCTACATATTGACATTGGCTGCTATTACATTATACAGTTATTGGCTATTAATATTATTACTACACACACACGCCAAGCTGGCTATGCTTGCACACATATACGTGCAAGTTACATATTACGTATATATTGGTTACACACAAATACATATTAGTTGACATTATTACATTCATATTACACACATATGTACATAACATGCGCACAATTATTATTATTATTATTATTCCACTGATTATTATTATTGCTACATGACATTATGGCTACACATTGGCCATTGGCCACACATACAAAAGTGCAAGCCCACATACGCAATATTATTGTTGCACATACGTATTATTACGCATCTTTATTATTGAGTATTGGCTACTATTGTTGGCATATTATTGCCATACTATTGCATTTGGCATGCGCTGCATGTGCATATTATTGAGCACATACATTATACATATTAAATACGCACACATAATATTGGCTAATTACAAAAACATACAATCATACTGAGTATTATGTACATATTGAGTTACTGTATTACTAATTATTATTATTATTGAAGTATATCTGAGATAATATTGTTACACACACACACATATTATTAGCTACGTACGCAATAATACACATTATTATATACGCACATTGGTTATTATTATTATTTAATACACACACAATATTGTTATTGTTGGTTAGAGTGGATATATGTTATCAAATTATGCTGTATTACTACAGTCATATTATCCATACACATACACATGTTGGCCACACATGCATTACCGATTACAACCCTGTATTATTGGCTTCCTAACATTATAATATCATACGTA
>LUCW03000760.1:0-16409 GCA_001586965.3 Sphaeroforma sirkka | reverse complement strand
TGTTTGTTTGTATGTTGATATGTATATATTTATTAAGTTATGTATGTATGTATGTATGTATATACTGGTTTAATAACTAATGCATGCATGTATTTGTGTACGTATATAGTCATGTGTGAATCGCATGGATGAATGTGAATGTGTGCGTGTTCTCATGCACAGTTTACTTGGGAATTTATGTAGTAGCGTGTATAAATATGAGCAAAAAATACATATGTTTTTATTTATTTCATAAGAGATACTACATATATACATACGTTGCACTTCGCTGTGCTCTATACGTGGGCACCTCTCTCATTCCCTATCAAGCCATGTTCGTTCTGATTCAATCGTTGGAGAGTGATGTCAGCCTCCATTGAACTAATCCAAACTCTCTTACACATCAACGGCCGTCTGATCCTGACGAATTATGCTACGGAACTAACACATGGATCTATTGATACTGAAACTTATACTCTAGAACACTACTACATATACTAGCACGATAATACAGTACTATATTCCTACTTGCACCGTTTCGTTCAGCTGGTCAATTTTAGTAAAGTGACCGTTCTCCTGTACCGTATTTTGTTGTTCTTTATATTTCTGTATATACACAGTGTAAGGCGCCCCAGCCCCAGGAGTACCGAACTACACAAACAAGTTTCCTCCAGCAGGATGGACGTGAGAAAAGCGATGTGTGTGGCGTTTACCGTGACCAGATCTGTGACACATTGGAAAGTGGAGAAGGGACTTCCCTCAATAGCGAAAATATTCACACGCTTCTAAAAACCCGCAGGGACCGAAGGCGTATAGTCATAGGGGTAATATATTTGTTCATATTCAGACTTTTGGGCCTATTGATTATTTATATAGGGTCTTTGATGGGCCTATTGTATAGTCATAGGGTAATTTATTTGTTCATATTCAGACATTTGGGCCTATTGATTACTTATGTAGGGGGTGTTTGATGGGCCTACTGATTATTTCTATGGTCTTTGATGGGCCTATTGGTTTCTTATATAGGGTCTTTGATGGGCCTATTGGTTTCTTATATAGGGTCTTTGATGGGCAAAAATCTCCTATTCAAGCCCGGTCGCGTACATTTTTTTTTGGCGAAGACAAAATCGGTGATAATGTCGACAGGGACTTTTAGAAAAGCCTACGCTTCAGTAATAAAGTTTATTTTTATTTAATAAATGAGAATAAAAATGCCTCCAGAAGGCCCCAGAAAATAGTGAACCCCCCCCCCAAAAGGGTGTAAGGGTATCCGAATAGCGAATCCACCCACCACCCGCTGCCCATGCTAAGGTGCGATGCCTGTTTAGGCCGAAAAGTGCTGAAATATGCAAATTTATAGATTTCAAGCCATAGACTCCTTAAAATAGAAAACCCTTGTTTTTTTATTTTAGGAGGCTATGTTCATTGTTCAAGCACCTACTTTTTTTTTTGTTAAAATAAATATATATACTGAATATGAACATTAGATTTCGCCTACGGCCATATCCAGCAGCAAAAAATACCCGGTCCCGTCCGATCCCGGAAGTCAAACTGCTGCGAGCGTGGTCAGTACTGCGGTGGGGGACCACGCGGGAATACTACGTGCCGTAGGCAAATTTTGTTTTGTTTTTATATTTTTGTATTCAAAATATATGTATTTGTTATCTGTAGCAACCCAGCATGTATTACCTGAACTTAGTTTGTTTTATATATAACTATACATTGACATACATTGTTGTACAATAAACAGCAGGGGGGTCCACCATAGGTTTTCGATCGGGATGAGCCTCAATGACTTACATTGGAACAAATCGGACAGTTGCATACAATCACACGACATTTGATCGTATCACACTAAGAAATCCCCGAAGAAAGCAGATACAAAAGTATAAAAAAAGATCAGAAATGAAGTATAGAATGCATCAAAATTATTGGTTATCACACGGCACATGATTGTCCATATTAAAATCATTCGATTCAGCGACAATTTGCAACATTCGAGTGGTTTGCATAATGATGGCAAGTGAACACATTTGTTCATATCGCAGTCATTCAGTGACAACCCGTGGTCATGTTGTTATAGATATTTTAACAAACCTTGGCATTCAAGTATTTTTTTCTTAGTCCTGTAAATTAAACTTAAGTGTCCATAGTCCTCGGACATCCCTGAAATGAAACCTTGAACCCACACACACACACACACATATATATATATATATATATATATATATATATATATATATATATATATACAAGCAAAAAAGAAGTAACGGGGTTCGATCATATAATGGCATCAATGCTCATATTATATTCTCATAGACAAAGTATACTTAGACTTTATAAGTTACTCGGTTACTCTATTACGTTTGGGTTTAGGTTCTCTGTGTGCCATCTGCAAACTCCGTTGTATGGTAAGTCATGTCCTCATGTTTGTACTTCCCAAGAATTTTCTTGAACACATAAGACATAAGAGATGTAGTAACTCTACGTGTGCGACGAAGGATGATTTCTGTCGTCGGAATTCGATGTGACCCGATATTAAGAGCACTTGAACCGTCTACTTTGTTTACTTCGTATGTTCTGCTCTTCTTATCGGCCACTGATACCTTGAATGGTCCAATGTATTTAGCCCTATGCACAGTCGTGTCAGAGTTGCGAGTCGTGATGTTGACTATATCGCCCACCTCAAACTCGACTCTAAAACCCTAAAACATATCTCCTTCGAATCCTTCCATCGCTTCTGTCTCTTCTTGAGTGCGATGTCCTTATCTCTCTCAAGCAAGAAAAGACGACATTTCTGGTACGACGCATCTTCACTAAACATGGTAAAACATGGTCTTCCTGAGAATCCTTGTTGAAAGGTACTTGTAATTCACTTTAACGGCCCCTGAAATAGTGAGCGGGTGTTGTACCAGTGACTAAATCCGGTGTCTTGTTCATTTGTGTCTGTACCCAATTAGTTGAGTATGGCCACATGCCAGCATTGTCTAGCAAGGCTCCACGCTTGAATTCCTTCACCTTTCTGTGTCGTACCTCATTCGCACCTTGTGTCCGAGGCTTAAAAGATACGCCCATCTTGTGACATGATCCCGCAACGAGTAAGAGTGTCGTCAGGATATCTCCTGTAAACTCACTAACGTTGTAGGTACATACAATAGCTGGCCAGCCAAAATCTGCGAAACGCTTATATATGCACTCAGCCACAGTGGGTGTTGATTTGTCTTTCAGAGGATATAGAATTTTTTAGGGTTTAGGGTTTAGGTACCTTTATTTGTTTACACGCTATTGCTATATACAATGGCTTGTGTCCGAAGACCTGTGGCGGCCGGCAGGTGTCGCAGTTTGTGCCTTAATCCCTGTTTTCTCAGGTAGAGGCTAACTGAACTGTCTAATGGCTGAGTTGTTGCGCTGCGTTTAGTTTGCTATGTGGCTTGGTTTCTTTGGGTATGTAGTTCTATGGGTTGTTTTAGTAGTAGTTTGTAAATCCTAACTGGTTGGAAACAAGTGCTGAGAATATACTATGACCGATTTGCATTTCGTGTTACTGAATATGAGAGAGAGACCAGTAGCGGCACTACTGTCTCGGACTCACTACCGCATCACCGGGTTGCGATTTGCAGCTGTGTCTGCCGGTAGGCGCTTAGGGCGGATGTGTTCTAGGAGGTGGGCGTTTCATCGCAGGATGTTTGTTGATATAATTGCTATTCAGCTTCAAGTCAATGCAAATCTGTCGTAGGCATATTTGCCAACACTTGGCAAAATCAGGTGGATCTAGACTGCTAGTGATATAGGAGAGAGTGATATCTATTGGGATGTTGTTTTCTAAATCCTGATCTATATCGAACAGGGGTGAATGTGGTGGTGGGGTAGTGTGCGTTTCCAATACTGTGGTGTGATTATGTACGCTGCTGCCTCTGGATGAAGCGTATTGAAATCTATTTGCGGATTATCAATCCACAGTACTCTATTGGGTTGCTGGCCACGATCTATACTAGCCAGTGATGGCCATATAAATTCATTGCCTGGGTGTGCACCATTTACACGTAACGTATGAACTACAGTAGTCATGAAACGCGGCACTGGAAACACTTTTTCTATGAGTATGTTTGGTTCTATCGGTCCCTTGTGTATATATACTAGTTGATCGTGAATCGTTAGCATGTCTGTATAGCGCTTGCGACTACTAAGCGCATCTAGCAGTGTCTTATTAACTACTACGCCTTTCTGTGGTGCGATCAGTTTTGACACAAACTCTAACACGAAGGGACATGTAAAGTGTGTGGAGTGAACTTTCTAGCGCTACAGCCGATGCATGCGAGACCTGCCGGGGTCTTTTCTAGCGTGAAACAGAACCTGTGTAATATGTAGAACAGGAAGATCGTCGGAACTCGGAAGAGAAGACTGCTGAAGCTGTGATGTTCCAGCGGTGTGTCGAATCGGTAGCGTTCTTCTTCGCCGGGGTAGATGAGCCGAAATCTCAGCTCGCGTGCTGCCTCGCGGTGTAGCGCACCTTCTTCCTTGTTTGGGTTCTTTTTGGTATAGAAAATCTTCAATTGTCTGTATAGTTTATAATATGGATAAAATAGATGTTCTCGCGAGCGAGCATGGTGAGTCCCATCGGGGTGAAAACGGCATTTGCGTTTGTTCATATAGTCTTGCAGTGGATTTCTGATTGACATTCTACTAATATGATTGATTAAACTTACACATTGCCACTCACACAGTGCCTGAGCATCAAGCAAGCCACAAAATTTGATCGAATTACGCATAGTAGGTGTGAAACTCTTAGGCGGGTCTTTCTGTGCCGCTGTGGATGTAATATATCCTACAGCACGATGGAGCACAAAGTTTAGTTGGAATAACTGTTTGTCTATCACTTCAGTGAGTGATTTATCGGCTAAAGGATAAAACAGAGTCCATATGTGATTTTGGAGAGTATAAACACTGAAAAATCATCAGCTTGTTATGCGGGTGCAAGTGATCCCCAGCTCGAAAGCCGAAAGGACCGCTATCGGTTATTGCATTACTTGAGCGTGGTGGTTCTATTTGCAAGCATCTCTACTATATTGATTCCTTTTGGGCTCATTGGAAACCCAAGGTATCGCGCAGTCTTAGTGGATTGTATACTACATTGATCGAGCACAAATGTAAATCGGTCCTTTGGGTTTTCTGGTGCTATGTATAGTGACTTTAGTGGGTGGAACTCAACACCAGAACGTCTGCCCCACACAGGCTGCGAGATTAAGACACTGCTGTAGTTTCAGGGTGTTTTGATTGTATAGTGACATGTCATCTACCCAACCGAGAAACCCATTGGGGTCAACTTTCTCGAGACTGTCTAAAAGTGGGTCTATATATATTAAATATAATGTAGGGGCTATTGGGTCGCCCTGGGTCAATCCATTCTTTCGAGCGAATTTTGGACCCAACACTTGCTGGTACGTAACGCGCGAAGTCACATTGAGATACATATTTTTGAACAAACTGATGAGTTGTGTGGGTACATGTCTATTGTGTAGTAAACGCCACAACCTGTCCAATCGCACAGAATCGTATGCTTTCTTCTTAATGTCTAGGAATATCTGATGTGTAGGTGCATCTGTAGGATTGGCCTGGTTTATATATTCGTGTAATGTCAGTGCGTGTGTAAAGCAAGAATAGCCGGATTTGAATCCACCTTGTCTTTTGTGTGTTTTAAATGCATCTAATTTGTTAATATGACTGAGCAACACGATTTGGAAGATTTAGTCTTAAGGGGAATTTAGGTGAGGGTTATAGGTCGGAATTGGTCTTAGGGTTTTAGGGTTTAGGGTTTAGGGATTAGGTACCTTTATTTGTGCACACGCCATTGCTATATACAATGCCTGATGTCCGGGTGGACTCTGTGAATAACAGGTGCAACAGTTCCCGTGAATTGGCTTTGGGAGGGCGAACTGGACTGGTCTTGGGGCTGAGTCGTTTTCGGTCTATGGTTGCTGTAAGTTGAGTTGTTTGTTTGGCTGTAGTTTTGTTAGTGAGTGGGTGTTTGACAACCGTAACTCAATTGACACAGCAGTCCATGAGTATTTCTGTGTACAGAAATGCATATCGTTTCATTGAATATGAGAGTGTGATTTCAGTGGCTCACCAGTGTATCATCTCACTACCGCATCACCGGGTCGCGATGTGCGACTGTGCCCGCCGGTAGGCATTCAGGGAGGGTGTCTTGTTCTAGGGCGGGGGGCGTTTCATCGCGCTGTGTTCGCTTGATATATGCATATTCAACTTCAGGTCAATGCATATTTGTCGCAGGCATATTCGCCAGCGTCTGATCAAGTCAGGCGGAGTCACGCTACTACATATGTAGGATAGTGTAATGTCTATTGGGATGTCATTGTCTAAGTCCTGGTCACGTCGAACAGGGGTGTATGTGGTGGTTCTGGAGTTTGCGTGTCCAGTGCTGGGGCGCCGCCATATAGGCGCTAGCCTCTGGATGTAGTGTGTTGAAGTCCATTTGCGGGTTATCTAGCCACAGTGTTCTGTGGGCTTGTTCGAAACGACGTCTGCGGTCTAACGAAGGCCAAGTATAATCGTTCTGTGGGTGTTCTGAGTCTACGAGGAGAGTGTGTACTATTGTGGTCATGAACCGTGGCACTGGAAACACACAGTTCAGCAGTACTTGGGGTGGTATGGGTCCTTTGTGCAAGTACACCAGCTGGTCGTGTAGTGTGAGCATGTCTGTGTAGCGCTTACGGGTGCTAAGGGCGTCAAGTAAGTTGCATCAACTACAATCTCTTTCTTTGGTGAGATGAGTTTGACATGTAGGGCAGCACGAGGGGACACTTGAAGTGTGATGTGGTGAAAGGTGTTTTGCTGCAGCCAATGCATGTGAGACCTGCCGGGGTCTTTCTAGCGTGAACATATACCTGTTCGTGACGTACAGTGCGACGATCGTTGGTACCTGAATAAGAGACTGCTGAAGCTGTGATGTTCGAGTGGCGTGTCGAGTCGGTACCGCTCTTCCTCGCCTGGGTAGATGAGTCCAAATCGGAGTTCGCGAGCCGCTTGTCGGTGTAGTGCGCTTTCCTTTTGTTTGGTTTTCTGTTTGTGTATGCTTGTTTCAGTTTCCTGTATGTTATGATGAACGGAGGGTAGTGAAGTATGTTCTCGCGAGCGAGCATAGTGAGTCCCATAGGGGTGAATATGGTTGCTTGTTTGCCCAGATATTCCTGTAGAGGATTTCTGTGTGACATACGAGTTATATGATTTATAAGACTCACATCACGCACCGCCAAGCATAATGCCCGTGCGCATGAGGAGTCCACAGAACTGAATTTGTTTCAGCATAGTTGGTGAAACTTTGTTGGGGTCTTTTTTGTGTGCGGCAGTGGAAAGAATATATCCAGAGGCCTTATGGATTACGGTATCGAGCTTGTCGAGTTGTGTGTTGATTTGTGATGTGAGTGAGTAGTGTGATAGTGGGATGAAAGCAAGACCGTAAGTGATTTTGGAGAGTATAAATACTGGAAGATCATGAGCTTGTTGTGTGGGTGTAGGTGGGTCCCAGCTCGGAAGCCAAAGGGGCCGCTGTGGCTTATGGATTCATTCAGAGTATTGATGCGTGTTTCCAACATTTGTACAATGTCTATTCCCTTGTCCCATAGGGAATCCCAAGGTATCTAGCAGTGGGGTGTGCATCTATACCATTCAGTCCGAGCATGAACTTGTGTGCTAGTTTGGGATTTTGCGGTGCTACATATATCGATTTCTTTGGGTGGAATTCAACACCGGAGCGTTTGCCCCATACATAAGCATGGTTGAGGCCTAGTTGCAACTTGGTGTGATCGCGGTTGTATAGTGTTAGGTCGTCGACCCAGCCAAGGAAGCCCATTGGGGTCGACTTTAGCAAGGCTATCAAGTAGCGGGTCAATGTATATGTTGAAGAGTGTGGGGTGATTGATCACCCTGAGTTAGACCATGAGCACGTGTGAATATAGGCCCGAGGACTTGTTGATATGTAATACGAGACACTACATTATGGTACATGTTTTGGAAGAGGGTGATCAATGGGGTGGGTACCCGTCGATTGTGTAGAAGGCGCCAGAGGCGGTCAAGTTTGACTGAGTCATATGCTTTCTTAATGTCCAGGAATACCTGGTGGGTGTGTTGGGCTGTAGGGCTTGATTGATTGATGTATTCGTGTAGCGTGAGGGCGTGTGTGAAGCAAGAGTAGCCTGATTTGAACCCGCCTTGTCTGCTATGTGTTTTAAAGGCAGACAGCTGATTCATGTAACTCAGCAGTACTATTTGAAAGATACGACGCAGTATCTGTGTGAGCGTTATAGGTCGAAAGAATTCTGGCCCTGTGGGTACCTCAGTTTTGGGAATGGGCACGATAAGCGTGCACAGCCAGGCTGACGGCACGTTACCCGTATGTAGTATCTTGTTGAACAGGTAATTGAGGACTTTAAGAATTGGTGACTTGGGATTTGGTTTACCCTCCTGATCGTGTCCTATGGGATAGACTTCGATAGCTGCTTTGAGAATATCAATATGTATTCCGTCCGGGCCGGAGCCCTTCCGGCTATCATATGCTAGTATGGCTTGCATGATATGTGCGGTGGTGAAGATATCTTGGTCGAGAGGTGATGAATTCAGTATGGGTTTCTTCTGGTATTTTGTAAGGTATTTTCTGGTTAAACAGCTTTTGCAGGAATGAGCCAATGATGTGTGCTGTTGGTTCTGTTGTGTTGGGTATTGATGGTTGTTTGACAGTGATTTCTTTGTTTAGTGAATAATTTCACAATGGTGGTATTATGGATACGCGCTCGGTAGCGCAATGGTGTGTGGATCTGTGGGGGGTTGTTTTCCAGATAGTAACCGTAGAATGTGCCTTGTGCTACTTTCCATAGCTTGTTAACCATCGTATCATATACCGATGTGATTTTGTCTTGATTTGCATTCTGGATAAGTCGTAGCCATGACTTAGAGTTAGCTCTTATTCTTGCTCGAAAGGTATTTGCGTAGCGCGGGTTGTTGCAAATTATAAGTTCGAATTCGGTATCTGTTGTACCCGTGTGCTGGCATACATTCTATGGATGTAGGCATAGTACTGGGGTGTTGTATGTCTGGTGATTGAATGTTGAGTGAAAACACCCATTCATGATCGGTTTTGAGTGAAATGTCTGCGGCTTTGATGAGAGTGAGCAGTGTTCTCGTACGTGATTGAGCGTAGACGTGATCAACACGTATGTTTGCTGATTGGTTTGGTGTTATATGGTCCATTTGGTGTAGCTGAGTATAGTATTCGATAGATTTTCTACGGTCGGGATATTTAATGAGGAAGTCATTATATTCTGTATCGCGGAAATTCATATCTCCAACCAGCACATGAGGTTTGCAGTTGAGTGCCATTAAAGTTTTGTATACGTCATTTCCTAGGTGTGGTGCTAAGTAGACACATGCTATGGTGACCATGCGAAAGGTAAATGCTACAAAGTATTGGCTTTGTGCATGTAGTTTGAAATCATTGAGCTATGTCTACTTATTAAGGCTACACCGTTGTTTCTACCACCACGGTGTATACTACTACTAGATGGGGGGTGACGCATAGATAAGGTTGGTATTACTTTCATTGCAAACTCATTGAGGCGGTCTGTGTAGCCCCACCACTCTACTACTAAACATAGGGCGTCACATTGACTGCATAGTTTACGTATTGCTCTGTATTGTGCTTGTGTGTTTTTCAGTGAGTTTAGGTTGACATAATACACGAGAATGTCACCATTGCGATTTCGTCTTACTAGTGGTTCGGTTTTGTTTGAATGCAGCAAGCTCTTTCTCTGTTTCTGCATCAGATATTTGTGGGGATTTCGAACTATCGCCTAAGACTGACGCTATTTCGTCATCTGACATATAGTGCTCTGAGACTTCGTCGGTGTGTTCATCATCGCTTGAATTTTCGATTCTAGCTTTAACTGTGTTTCTATTTGCTTCGTCTCCACCAATTATAATTGTTTGGGGTTTCTTGAGGACGAATTAGTATTGTCCGTGATGTTGTTTGGGTCTGCGATTGGTGGTAGTGTTGCGGGTGCTGTGGGTGTAGATTTTCCGGTGGGTGGGTGTGTGCCGTTTCTCGTATGTCAGTGGTTTTTCGTGGTTGTATAATTATGGGTAGTATTGGGGGCTGTGGTATCATTGGGTTTGGGCTGGATTGAGGAGGTTTGGTGGTGGTTTCGGGTACCTACTGAGTAGGTGAGTTAGGACCTAGGGCATTGTGGTGGACATTTATCGCGAGCCAGTGCGCTGGTATGAGCATTTTCAGACGTTTGCGAGCCTTTCTATTGCGATTGGGTTGGTTACGTTAGCGGGGTCTGCACCCTTGTTAATGCGCCAACCACGAGCAAGTAGGATTTGTTTAGTTTTGATTGCAAACCGTGTGGGGACTACAAGTTCCCACTGCGCCACGATCTTGTAAAGGTATGACGCGTGCAGTATGGGGATGTATTTCAGCAAATGAAAGTTCCAAAGCCATTTGAGAGATGCTTGTTTGTCGGTAGCGTACCGTCTTCTAGTGCATGTGTGTTGCAACCAAAGCATAAGGCCAGTGAGATCCCAATCTTCTTGGCAATCCCATATAGAGGGTGGCTTGCTGGGTTGGAATAGATTTGCTTGTGCCTCCCTTGAGGAGGAGTTGCGTGTTTGATTCAACATATCTTTGTATGTTGTGGGCTTGTCCTTGTTTGCAGGAGTTTGTATAAGTCCTGGCGTGTGTAATTGTGGTATCTGGGATACGTATAGGGTGTTGGTTTGTGGCAGTGCTCTGTGGGTTGTTTTTGGATGCAAGTTGCTGTTGGAGTTTCGCATTTTCACATTTTAGGGCGGGTTCTGCTCTAGTAGAGTTTTGTTTGAGTGTTCTAATTTCTCTAAACGTGCGAGGATCTCCTCCACACTACTTACCTTGGGCCAGGCCCCTTCTGTAGATGAACATACCTTTGGATGCAATCCTCGAAGTAGGTCATCTTCTCTATCAGGGGTAGTACAATCGCCTTCAGTTTCTCGTCTAACTCTGTGGGTTGATGGACTCCTCCAGAGGGCGGGGCCCCGCCATAGTGTCGGCTAACGATCAAGTGATTTGATTTTTCGATTGATAACAAGTCTGTTTGGTCCAGTGGTAAATTGCCTGGTTTGGTGTGGTGCGGTCACGTGTTCGATTCTGGGTCGGGGAAAATTTTCTGGGGTCTGTGTGATTTCTTTGAAATGTTTTCACTTTCGCACTGTGTATGTTGAGTTCACATCTAAAGTGAGATTTCGAGTGTCAGCAGTTTGAGATGTGCTTGAAATATAAATAGTTCAAAAGTTGAAATATAAATAGTTCAAAAGTGAAATATAAATAGTTCCCAAGGAAATATAAATAGTAGTTCAAAGGCCCAGTCCAAAAATATAAATAGTTCAAAAGTGAAATAGGGTCAATAAGTTGAAATATAAATAGTTCAAAAGCAGGAAGGCCCAGTTCAAAAGTGAAATATAAATAGTCCAAAAGCCCATAAATAGTTCAAAAGTGGAAAATAGGCATAGTCCAAAGTGAAATATAAATAGTCCAAAAGCCAGAAATATAAATAGTCCAAAAGCCAATATAAATAGTCCAAAAGCCCAAATAGTTAAAATTAAATAGTCCAGGCGAAATATAAAATAGTCCAAAGTTGAAATATAAATAGTCCAAAAGCGAAATATAAATAGTCCCAGTCCCAAAATGAAATATAAAAGTTGAAGTCCCAGTCCCAGGCCCAAACATAAATAGTCCAAAAGCTGAAACATAAATAGTCCAAAAAAGTGAAATATAAATAGTCCAGGGCCCAGCCGAAATATAAAGTCCAAAAGCCAGGGCCCAGGCCCAGGCCCAGGGCCCAGCGAAATATAAATAGTCCAAAAGCGCGAAATATAAATAGTCCAAAAGCGAAAACATAAATAGTCCAAAAGCGAAATATAAATAGTCCAAAAGCCCAAATATAAAGGGTCCAAAAAAGCCAACCCAGGAACATAAATAGTCCAAAAGCTGGGCCCAGGTCCAAAAGCAGGCATAAATAGTCCTCCAAAAGCCGAAATATAAATAGTCCAAGGCCGAAAACCTAGGGTCCCAGGCCCAAACCCAAATAGCCCAGGGAAACCCAGGGTCCAAAAGCCAGGGCCCAGGGGGCCCAGGGCCCAGGGCCCAGGGCCCAGGCCCAGGGCCCAGGGCCAGGCCAGGCCCAGGCCCAGGGCCCAGGGCCAGGGCCCAAAAGCCCAGGGCCCAGGGCCCAGGGCCCAGGGCCCAGGGCCCAGGGCCCAGGGCCCAGGCCCAGGGCCCAGGGCCCAGGGCCCAGGGCCAGGCCCAGGCCCAGGGCCCAGGGCCCAGGCCCAGGGCCCAGGGCCCAGGGGGCCCAGGGCCCAGGGCCCAGGGCCCAGGGCCCAGGGCCCAGGGCCCAGGCCCAGGGCCCAGGGCCCAGGCCCAATATAAATAGGGCCCAGGGCCAGGCCCAGGGCCCAGGCCCAGGGCCCAGGGAAATATAAGGGCCCAGGCCCAGGGCCCAGGCCCAGGCCCAGGCCAGGCCCAGGCCCAGGCCCAGGCCCAGGCCCAGGCCCAGGGCCCAGGCCCAGGGCCCAGGGCCCAGGGCCCAGGGCCCAGGCCCAGGCCCAGGGCCCAGGCCCAGGGCCCAGGGCCCAGGCCCAGGCCCAGGCCCAGGGCCCAGGCCCCAGGCCCAGGCCCAGGCCCAGGGCCCAGGGCCCAGGCCCAGGGCCCAGGCCCAGGCCCAGGGCCCAGGCCCAGGCCCAGGGCCCAGGCCCAGGCCCAGGCCCAGGGCCCAGGGCCCAGGCCCAGGGCCCAGGGCCCAGGCCCAGGCCCAGGTTAAATAGGCCCAGGGCCCAGGGCCCAGGGCCCAGGGCCCAGGGCCCAGGGCCCAGGGCCAGGGCCCAGGCCCAGGGCCCAGGGCCCAGGCCCAGGGCCCAGGCCCAGGGCCCAGGGCCCAGGGCCCAGGCCCAGGGCCCAGGGCCCAGGCCCAGGGCCCAGGGCCCAGGCCCAGGCCCAGGGCCCAGGGCCCAGGGCCCAGGGCCCAGGGCCCAGGGCCCAGGCCCAGGGCCCAGGCCCAGGCCCAGGGCCCAGGGCCCAGGGCCAGGGCCCAGGGCCCAGGCCCAGGGCCCAGGCCCAGGGCCCAGGCCCAGGGCCCAGGCCCAGGGCCCAGGCCCAGGGCCCAGGCCCAGGTCCAGGCCCAGGGGCCCAGGGCCCAGGCCCAGGGCCCAGGCCCCAGGGCCCAGGCCCAGGGCCCAGGGCCCAGGCCCAGGCCCAGGCCCAGGCCCAGGCCCAGGCCCAGGGCCCAGGCCCAGGCCCAGGGCCCAGGCCCAGGGCCCAGGGCCCAGGGCCCAGGCCCAGGGCCCAGGGCCCAGGCCCAGGCCCAGGGCCCAGGGCCCAGGGCCCAGGGCCCAGGGCCCAGGGCCCAGGGCCCAGGGCCCAGGCCCAGGGCCCAGGGCCCAGGGCCCAGGGCCCAGGGCCCAGGGGCCCAGGCCCAGGCCCAGGCCCAGGGCCCAGGGCCCAGGGCCCAGGCCCAGGCCCAGGGCCCAGGGCCCAGGGCCCAGGGCCCAGGCCCCAGGGCCCAGGCCCAGCCCAGGGCCCAGGGCCCAGGGCCCAGGGCCAGGCCCAGGGCCCAGGCCCAGGGCCCAGGGCCCAGGCCCAGGCCCAGGGCCCAGGGCCCAGGCCCAGGGCCCAGGGCCCAGGCCCAGGGCCCAGGCCCAGGCCCAGGGCCCAGGGCCCAGGGCCCAGGCCCAGGCCCAGGGCCCAGGCCCAGGGCCCAGGCCCAGGGCCCAGGCCCAGGGCCCAGGCCCAGGGCCCAGGGCCCAGGGCCCAGGGCCCAGGCCCAGGGCCCAGGCCCAGGGCCCAGGGCCCAGGGCCCAGGGCCCAGGCCCAGGGCCCAGGCCCAGGGCCCAGGGCCCAGGGCCCAGGCCCAGGCCCAGGGCCCAGGGCCCAGGGCCCAGGCCCAGGGCCCAGGGCCCAGGCCCAGGGCCCAGGGCCCAGGCCCAGGGCCCAGGCCCAGGCCCAGGCCCAGGGCCCAGGGCCCAGGGCCCAGGGCCCAGGGCCCAGGGCCCAGGGCCCAGGCCCAGGGCCCAGGGCCCAGGGCCCAGGCCCAGGGCCCAGGGCCCAGGGCCCAGGCCCAGGGCCCAGGGCCCAGGCCCAGGCCCAGGGCCCAGGGCCCAGGGCCAGGGCCCAGGCCCAGGCCCAGGGCCCAGGGCCCAGGGCCCAGGGCCCAGGCCCAGGGCCCAGGGCCCAGGGCCCAGGCCCAGGGCCCAGGCCCAGGGCCCAGGGCCCAGGGCCCAGGCCCAGGCCCAGGCCCAGGGCCCAGGGCCCAGGCCCAGGGCCCAGGGCCCAGGCCCAGGCCCAGGGCCCAGGGCCCAGGGCCCAGGCCCAGGGCCCAGGGCCCAGGCCCAGGGCCCAGGCCCAGGGCCCAGGCCCAGGGCCCAGGCCCAGGCCCAGGGCCCAGGGCCCAGGCCCAGGGCCCAGGGCCCAGGCCCAGGCCCAGGGCCAGGGCCCAGGGCCCAGGGCCCAGGGCCCAGGGCCCAGGCCCAGGGCCAGGGGGCCCAGGCCCAGGCCCAGGCCCAGGGCCCAGGGCCAGGCCCAGGCCCAGGGCCCAGGGCCCAGGGCCCAGGGCCCAGGCCCAGGGCCCAGGGCCCAGGGCCCAGGCCCAGGCCCAGGGCCCAGGCCCAGGGCCCAGGCCCAGGCCCAGGCCCAGGGCCCAGGGCCCAGGGCCCAGGGCCCAGGGCCCAGGCCCAGGGCCCAGGCCCAGGGCCCAGGGCCCAGGCCCCAGGCCCAGGGCCCAGGGCCCAGGGCCCAGGGCCCAGGGCCCAGGGCCCAGGGCCAGGGCCCAGGCCCAGGCCCAGGCCCAGGCCCCCCAGGGCCCAGGCCCAGGCCCAGGGCCCAGGGCCCAGGCCCAGGGCCCAGGGCCCAGGGCCCAGGGCCCAGGCCCAGGGCCCAGGGCCCAGGGCCCAGGCCCAGGCCCAGGCCCAGGCCCAGGGCCAGGGCCCAGGGCCCAGGCCCAGGGCCCAGGGCCCAGGGCCCAGGGCCCAGGGCCCAGGGCCCAGGGCCCAGGCCCAGGGCCCAGGCCCCAGGGCCCAGGGCCCAGGGCCCAGGGCCCAGGGCCCAGGGCCCAGGGCCCAGGGCCCAGGGCCCAGGGCCCAGGCCCAGGCCCCAGGCCCAGGCCCCAGGGCCCAGGGCCCAGGGCCCAGGGCCCAGGGCCCAGGGCCCAGGGCCCAGGGCCCAGGGCCCAGGGCCCAGGCCCAGGGCCCAGGGCCCAGGGCCCAGGGCCCAGGCCCAGGCCAGGGCCCAGGCCCAGGGCCCAGGGCCCAGGGGCCCAGGGCCCAGGGCCCAGGGCCCAGGGCCCAGGCCCAGGGCCCAGGGCCCAGGCCCAGGCCCAGGGCCCAGGCCCAGGGCCAGGCCCAGGGCCCAGGGCCCAGCCCAGGGCCCAGGGCCCAGGGCCCAGGGCCCAGGGCCCAGGGCCCAGGGCCCAGGGCCCAGGGCCCAGGGCCCAGGGCCCAGGCCCAGGCCCAGGCCCAGGGCCCAGGGCCCAGGGCCCAGGGCCCAGGGCCCAGGGCCCAGGGCCCAGGGCCCAGGGCCCAGGCCCAGGGCCCAGGGCCCAGGGCCCAGGGCCCAGGGCCCAGGGCCCAGGGCCCAGGGCCCAGGGCCCAGGGCCCAGGGCCCAGGGCCCAGGGCCCAGGGCCCAGGGCCCAGGGCCAGGGCCCAGGGCCCAGGGCCCAGGCCCAGGGCCCAGGGCCCAGGGCCCAGGGCCCAGGGCCCAGGCCCCAGGGCCCAGGGCCCAGGGCCCAGGGCCCAGGCCCAGGGCCCAGGGCCCAGGCCCAGGGCCCAGGGCCCAGGCCCAGGGCCCAGGCCCCAGGGCCCAGGGCCCAGGCCCAGGGCCTGAGGGCCCAGGGCCCAGGCCCCAGGGCCCAGGGCCCAGGGCCCAGGGCCCAGGAGGCCCAGGGCCCAGGGCCCAGGGCCCAGGCCCAGGCCCAGGGCCCAGGGCCCAGGGCCCAGGGCCCAGGGCCCAGGCCCAGGCCCCAGGCCCAGGCCCAGGGCCCAGGCCCAGGCCCAGGGGCCCAGGGCCCAGGGCCCAGGGCCCCAGGCCCAGGGCCCAGGGCCCAGGGGCCCAGGGCCCAGGGCCCAGGGCCCAGGGCCCAGGGCCAGGGCCCAGGGCCCAGGGCCCAGGGCCCAGGGCCCAGGGCCCAGGGCCCAGGCCCCAGGGCCCAGGCCCAGGCCCAGGGCCCAGGGCCCAGGGCCCAGGGCCCAGGGCCCAGGGCCCAGGCCCAGGGCCCAGGGCCCAGGGCCCAGGGCCCAGGGCCCAGGCCCAGGGCCCAGGGCCCAGGGCCCAGGGGCCCAGGGCCCAGGGCCCAGGGCCCAGGGCCCAGGCCCAGGCCCAGGGCCCAGGGGCCCA
>LUCW03000759.1:0-20436 GCA_001586965.3 Sphaeroforma sirkka | reverse complement strand
CTAAGTCTCTATATCTCGTTGGCCAACGGCTAAGAAACCTTCTATCTGGGCTCTTCTGGTTCGTACCTATACGGATTGAAATATTTGCAGTGCGTGACCGGGCAAGTCTATATATCGTTGGCCAACGGCTAAGAAACCTTCTATCTGGGCTCTTCTGGTTCATACCTATACGGATTGAAATATTTGCAGTGCGTGACCGGGCAAGTCTATATATCGTTGGCCAACGGCTAAGAAACCTTCTATCTGGGCTCTTCTGGTTCGTACCTATACGGATTGAAATATTTGCAGTGCGTGACCGATCTAGTCTATATATCGTTGGCCAACGGCTAAGAAACCTTCTATCTGGGCTCTTCTGGTTCGTACCTATACGGATTGAAATATTTGCAGTGCGTGACCGGGCAAGTCTATATCTCGTTGGCCAACGGCTAAGAAACCTTCTATCTGGGCTCTTCTGGTTCGTACCTATACGGATTGAAATATTTGCAGTGCGTGACCGATCTAGTCTATATATCGTTGGCCAACGGCTAAGAAACCTTCTATCTGGGCTCTTCTGGTTCGTACCTATACGGATTGAAATATTTGCAGTGCGTGACCGATCTAGTCTATATATCGTTGGCCAACGGCTAAGAAACCTTCTATCTGGGCTCTTCTGGTTCGTACCTATACGGATTGAAATATTTGCAGTGCGTGACCGATCTAGTCTATATATCGTTGGCCAACGGCTAAGAAACCTTCTATCTGGGCTCTTCTGGTTCGTACCTATACGGATTGAAATATTTGCAGTGCGTGACCGGGCAAGTCTATATATCGTTGGCCAACGGCTAAGAAACCTTCTATCTGGGCTCTTCTGGTTCGTACCTATACGGATTGAAATATTTGCAGTGCGTGACCGGGCAAGTCTATATATCGTTGGCCAACGGCTAAGAAACCTTCTATCTGGGCTCTTCTGGTTCGTACCCTATACGGATTGAAATATTTGCAGTGCGTGACCGATCTAGTCTATATATCGTTGGCCAACGGCTAAGAAACCTTCTATCTGGGCTCTTCTGGTTCATACCTATACGGATTGAAATATTTGCAGTGCGTGACCGATCTAGTCTATATATCGTTGGCCAACGGCTAAGAAACCTTCTATCTGGGCTCTTCTGGTTCGTACCTATACGGATTGAAATATTTGCAGTGCGTGACCGATCTAGTCTATATATCGTTGGCCAACGGCTAAGAAACCTTCTATCTGGGCTCTTCTGGTTCGTACCTATACGGATTGAAATATTTGCAGTGCGTGACCGATCTAGTCTATATATCGTTGGCCAACGGCTAAGAAACCTTCTATCTGGGCTCTTCTGGTTCGTACCTATACGGATTGAAATATTTGCAGTGCGTGACCGATCTAGTCTATATATCGTTGGCCAACGGCTAAGAAACCTTCTATCTGGGCTCTTCTGGTTCGTACCTATACGGATTGAAATATTTGCAGTGCGTGACCGATCTAAGTCTATATATCGTTGGCCAACGGCTAAGAAACCTTCTATCTGGGCTCTTCTGGTTCGTACCTATACGGATTGAAATATTTGCAGTGCGTGACCGATCTAGTCTATATATCGTTGGCCAACGGCTAAGAAACCTTCTATCTGGGCTCTTCTGGTTCGTACCTATACGGATTGAAATATTTGCAGTGCGTGACCGATCTAGTCTATATATCGTTGGCCAACGGCTAAGAAACCTTCTATCTGGGCTCTTCTGGTTCGTACCTATACGGATTGAAATATTTGCAGTGCGTGACCGATCAAGTCTATATATCGTTGGCCAACGGCTAAGAAACCTTCTATCTGGGCTCTTCTGGTTCGTACCTATACGGATTGAAATATTTGCAGTGCGTGACCGATCTAGTCTATATATCGTTGGCCAACGGCTAAGAAACCTTCTATCTGGGCTCTTCTGGTTCGTACCTATACGGATTGAAATATTTGCAGTGCGTGACCGATCAAGTCTATATATCGTTGGCCAACGGCTAAGAAACCTTCTATCTGGGCTCTTCTGGTTCGTACCTATACGGATTGAAATATTTGCAGTGCGTGACCGATCTAGTCTATATATCGTTGGCCAACGGCTAAGAAACCTTCTATCTGGGCTCTTCTGGTTCGTACCTATACGGATTGAAATATTTGCAGTGCGTGACCGATCTAGTCTATATATCGTTGGCCAACGGCTAAGAAACCTTCTATCTGGGCTCTTCTGGTTCGTACCTATACGGATTGAAATATTTGCAGTGCGTGACCGGGCAAGTCTATATATCGTTGGCCAACGGCTAAGAAACCTTCTATCTGGGCTCTTCTGGTTCGTACCTATACGGATTGAAATATTTGCAGTGCGTGACCGATCTAGTCTATATATCGTTGGCCAACGGCTAAGAAACCTTCTATCTGGGCTCTTCTGGTTCGTACCTATACGGATTGAAATATTTGCAGTGCGTGACCGATCTAGTCTATATATCGTTGGCCAACGGCTAAGAAACCTTCTATCTGGGCTCTTCTGGTTCGTACCTATACGGATTGAAATATTTGCAGTGCGTGACCGATCAAGTCTATATATCGTTGGCCAACGGCTAAGAAACCTTCTATCTGGGCTCTTCTGGTTCGTACCTATACGGATTGAAATATTTGCAGTGCGTGACCGATCTAGTCTATATATCGTTGGCCAACGGCTAAGAAACCTTCTATCTGGGCTCTTCTGGTTCGTACCTATACGGATTGAAATATTTGCAGTGCGTGACCGGGCAAGTCTATATCTCGTTGGCCAACGGCTAAGAAACCTTCTATCTGGGCTCTTCTGGTTCGTACCTATACGGATTGAAATATTTGCAGTGCGTGACCGATCTAGTCTATATATCGTTGGCCAACGGCTAAGAAACCTTCTATCTGGGCTCTTCTGGTTCGTACCTATACGGATTGAAATATTTGCAGTGCGTGACCGGGCAAGTCTATATATCGTTGGCCAACGGCTAAGAAACCTTCTATCTGGGCTCTTCTGGTTCGTACCTATACGGATTGAAATATTTGCAGTGCGTGACCGATCTAGTCTATATATCGTTGGCCAACGGCTAAGAAACCTTCTATCTGGGCTCTTCTGGTTCGTACCTATACGGATTGAAATATTTGCAGTGCGTGACCGGGCAAGTCTATATATCGTTGGCCAACGGCTAAGAAACCTTCTATCTGGGCTCTTCTGGTTCATACCTATACGGATTGAAATATTTGCAGTGCGTGACCGATCTAGTCTATATATCGTTGGCCAACGGCTAAGAAACCTTCTATCTGGGCTCTTCTGGTTCGTACCTATACGGATTGAAATATTTGCAGTGCGTGACCGATCTAGTCTATATATCGTTGGCCAACGGCTAAGAAACCTTCTATCTGGGCTCTTCTGGTTCGTACCTATACGGATTGAAATATTTGCAGTGCGTGACCGATCTAGTCTATATATCGTTGGCCAACGGCTAAGAAACCTTCTATCTGGGCTCTTCTGGTTCGTACCTATACGGATTGAAATATTTGCAGTGCGTGACCGATCTAGTCTATATATCGTTGGCCAACGGCTAAGAAACCTTCTATCTGGGCTCTTCTGGTTCGTACCTATACGGATTGAAATATTTGCAGTGCGTGACCGGGCTAAGTCTATATATCGTTGGCCAACGGCTAAGAAACCTTCTATCTGGGCTCTTCTGGTTCGTACCTATACGGATTGAAATATTTGCAGTGCGTGACCGGGCAAGTCTATATCTCGTTGGCCAACGGCTAAGAAACCTTCTATCTGGGCTCTTCTGGTTCGTACCTATACGGATTGAAATATTTGCAGTGCGTGACCGATCTAGTCTATATATCGTTGGCCAACGGCTAAGAAACCTTCTATCTGGGCTCTTCTGGTTCGTACCTATACGGATTGAAATATTTGCAGTGCGTGACCGATCTAGTCTATATATCGTTGGCCAACGGCTAAGAAACCTTCTATCTGGGCTCTTCTGGTTCGTACCTATACGGATTGAAATATTTGCAGTGCGTGACCGATCTAGTCTATATATCGTTGGCCAACGGCTAAGAAACCTTCTATCTGGGCTCTTCTGGTTCGTACCTATACGGATTGAAATATTTGCAGTGCGTGACCGATCAAGTCTATATATCGTTGGCCAACGGCTAAGAAACCTTCTATCTGGGCTCTTCTGGTTCATACCTATACGGATTGAAATATTTGCAGTGCGTGACCGATCTAGTCTATATATCGTTGGCCAACGGCTAAGAAACCTTCTATCTGGGCTCTTCTGGTTCGTACCTATACGGATTGAAATATTTGCAGTGCGTGACCGATCTAGTCTATATATCGTTGGCCAACGGCTAAGAAACCTTCTATCTGGGCTCTTCTGGTTCGTACCTATACGGATTGAAATATTTGCAGTGCGTGACCGATCTAGTCTATATATCGTTGGCCAACGGCTAAGAAACCTTCTATCTGGGCTCTTCTGGTTCGTACCTATACGGATTGAAATATTTGCAGTGCGTGACCGATCTAGTCTATATATCGTTGGCCAACGGCTAAGAAACCTTCTATCTGGGCTCTTCTGGTTCGTACCTATACGGATTGAAATATTTGCAGTGCGTGACCGATCTAGTCTATATATCGTTGGCCAACGGCTAAGAAACCTTCTATCTGGGCTCTTCTGGTTCGTACCTATACGGATTGAAATATTTGCAGTGCGTGACCGATCTAGTCTATATATCGTTGGCCAACGGCTAAGAAACCTTCTATCTGGGCTCTTCTGGTTCGTACCTATACGGATTGAAATATTTGCAGTGCGTGACCGGGCAAGTCTATATCTCGTTGGCCAACGGCTAAGAAACCTTCTATCTGGGCTCTTCTGGTTCGTACCTATACGGATTGAAATATTTGCAGTGCGTGACCGATCTAGTCTATATATCGTTGGCCAACGGCTAAGAAACCTTCTATCTGGGCTCTTCTGGTTCGTACCTATACGGATTGAAATATTTGCAGTGCGTGACCGATCTAGTCTATATATCGTTGGCCAACGGCTAAGAAACCTTCTATCTGGGCTCTTCTGGTTCGTACCTATACGGATTGAAATATTTGCAGTGCGTGACCGATCTAGTCTATATATCGTTGGCCAACGGCTAAGAAACCTTCTATCTGGGCTCTTCTGGTTCGTACCTATACGGATTGAAATATTTTGCAGTGCGTGACCGGGCAAGTCTATATATCGTTGGCCAACGGCTAAGAAACCTTCTATCTGGGCTCTTCTGGTTCGTACCTATACGGATTGAAATATTTGCAGTGCGTGACCGATCTAGTCTATATCTCGTTGGCCAACGGCTAAGAAACCTTCTATCTGGGCTCTTCTGGTTCGTACCTATACGGATTGAAATATTTGCAGTGCGTGACCGATCAAGTCTATATATCGTTGGCCAACGGCTAAGAAACCTTCTATCTGGGCTCTTCTGGTTCGTACCTATACGGATTGAAATATTTGCAGTGCGTGACCGATCTAGTCTATATATCGTTGGCCAACGGCTAAGAAACCTTCTATCTGGGCTCTTCTGGTTCGTACCTATACGGATTGAAATATTTGCAGTGCGTGACCGATCTAGTCTATATCGTTGGCCAACGGCTAAGAAACCTTCTATCTGGGCTCTTCTGGTTCGTACCTATACGGATTGAAATATTTGCAGTGCGTGACCGACCGATCGTTGGCCAACGGCTAAGAAACCTTCTATATACGGATTGAAATATTTGCAGTGCGACCGATCTAGTCAACGGCTAAGAAACCTTCTATCTGGGCTCTTCTGGTTCGTACCTATACGGATTGAAATATTTGCAGTGCGTGACCGATCAAGTCTATATATCGTTGGCCAACGGCTAAGAAACCTTCTATCTGGGCTCTTCTGGTTCGTACCTATACGGATTGAAATATTTGCAGTGCGTGACCGATCTAGTCTATATATCGTTGGCCAACGGCTAAGAAACCTTCTATCTGGGCTCTTCTGGTTCGTACCTATACGGATTGAAATATTTGCAGTGCGTGACCGGGCAAGTCTATATATCGTTGGCCAACGGCTAAGAAACCTTCTATCTGGGCTCTTCTGGTTCGTACCTATACGGATTGAAATATTTGCAGTGCGTGACCGGGCAAGTCTATATATCGTTGGCCAACGGCTAAGAAACCTTCTATCTGGGCTCTTCTGGTTCGTACCTATACGGATTGAAATATTTGCAGTGCGTGACCGATCTAGTCTATATATCGTTGGCCAACGGCTAAGAAACCTTCTATCTGGGCTCTTCTGGTTCGTACCTATACGGATTGAAATATTTGCAGTGCGTGACCGATCTAGTCTATATATCGTTGGCCAACGGCTAAGAAACCTTCTATCTGGGCTCTTCTGGTTCGTACCTATACGGATTGAAATATTTGCAGTGCGTGACCGATCTAGTCTATATATCGTTGGCCAACGGCTAAGAAACCTTCTATCTGGGCTCTTCTGGTTCGTACCTATACGGATTGAAATATTTGCAGTGCGTGACCGATCTAGTCTATATATCGTTGGCCAACGGCTAAGAAACCTTCTATCTGGGCTCTTCTGGTTCGTACCTATACGGATTGAAATATTTGCAGTGCGTGACCGATCTAGTCTATATATCGTTGGCCAACGGCTAAGAAACCTTCTATCTGGGCTCTTCTGGTTCGTACCTATACGGATTGAAATATTTGCAGTGCGTGACCGGGCAAGTCTATATATCGTTGGCCAACGGCTAAGAAACCTTCTATCTGGGCTCTTCTGGTTCGTACCTATACGGATTGAAATATTTGCAGTGCGTGACCGATCTAGTCTATATATCGTTGGCCAACGGCTAAGAAACCTTCTATCTGGGCTCTTCTGGTTCGTACCTATACGGATTGAAATATTTGCAGTGCGTGACCGATCTAGTCTATATATCGTTGGCCAACGGCTAAGAAACCTTCTATCTGGGCTCTTCTGGTTCGTACCTATACGGATTGAAATATTTGCAGTGCGTGACCGATCAAGTCTATATATCGTTGGCCAACGGCTAAGAAACCTTCTATCTGGGCTCTTCTGGTTCGTACCTATACGGATTGAAATATTTGCAGTGCGTGACCGATCTAGTCTATATATCGTTGGCCAACGGCTAAGAAACCTTCTATCTGGGCTCTTCTGGTTCGTACCTATACGGATTGAAATATTTGCAGTGCGTGACCGATCTAGTCTATATATCGTTGGCCAACGGCTAAGAAACCTTCTATCTGGGCTCTTCTGGTTCGTACCTATACGGATTGAAATATTTGCAGTGCGTGACCGGGCAAGTCTATATATCGTGGGCCAACGGCTAAGAAACCTTCTATCTGGGCTCTTCTGGTTCGTACCTATACGGATTGAAATATTTGCAGTGCGTGACCGATCAAGTCTATATATCGTTGGCCAACGGCTAAGAAACCTTCTATCTGGGCTCTTCTGGTTCGTACCTATACGGATTGAAATATTTGCAGTGCGTGACCGATCTAGTCTATATATCGTTGGCCAACGGCTAAGAAACCTTCTATCTGGGCTCTTCTGGTTCGTACCTATACGGATTGAAATATTTGCAGTGCGTGACCGATCAAGTCTATATATCGTTGGCCAACGGCTAAGAAACCTTCTATCTGGGCTCTTCTGGTTCGTACCTATACGGATTGAAATATTTGCAGTGCGTGACCGATCTAGTCTATATATCGTTGGCCAACGGCTAAGAAACCTTCTATCTGGGCTCTTCTGGTTCGTACCTATACGGATTGAAATATTTGCAGTGCGTGACCGATCAAGTCTATATATCGTTGGCCAACGGCTAAGAAACCTTCTATCTGGGCTCTTCTGGTTCGTACCTATACGGATTGAAATATTTGCAGTGCGTGACCGGCTAGTCTATATATCGTTGGCCAACGGCTAAGAAACCTTCTATCTGGGCTCTTCTGGTTCGTACCTATACGGATTGAAATATTTGCAGTGCGTGACCGATCTAGTCTATATATCGTTGGCCAACGGCTAAGAAACCTTCTATCTGGGCTCTTCTGGTTCGTACCTATACGGATTGAAATATTTGCAGTGCGTGACCGGGCTAGTCTATATATCGTTGGCCAACGGCTAAGAAACCTTCTATCTGGGCTCTTCTGGTTCATACCTATACGGATTGAAATATTTGCAGTGCGTGACCGATCTAGTCTATATATCGTTGGCCAACGGCTAAGAAACCTTCTATCTGGGCTCTTCTGGTTCGTACCTATACGGATTGAAATATTTGCAGTGCGTGACCGATCTAGTCTATATATCGTTGGCCAACGGCTAAGAAACCTTCTATCTGGGCTCTTCTGGTTCGTACCTATACGGATTGAAATATTTGCAGTGCGTGACCGGGCAAGTCTATATATCGTTGGCCAACGGCTAAGAAACCTTCTATCTGGGCTCTTCTGGTTCGTACCTATACGGATTGAAATATTTGCAGTGCGTGACCGATCTAGTCTATATATCGTTGGCCAACGGCTAAGAAACCTTCTATCTGGGCTCTTCTGGTTCGTACCTATACGGATTGAAATATTTGCAGTGCGTGACCGATCAAGTCTATATATCGTTGGCCAACGGCTAAGAAACCTTCTATCTGGGCTCTTCTGGTTCATACCTATACGGATTGAAATATTTGCAGTGCGTGACCGATCAAGTCTATATATCGTTGGCCAACGGCTAAGAAACCTTCTATCTGGGCTCTTCTGGTTCGTACCTATACGGATTGAAATATTTGCAGTGCGTGACCGATCTAGTCTATATATCGTTGGCCAACGGCTAAGAAACCTTCTATCTGGGCTCTTCTGGTTCATACCTATACGGATTGAAATATTTGCAGTGCGTGACCGGGCAAGTCTATATATATATCGTTGGCCAACGGCTAAGAAACCTTCTATCTGGGCTCTTCTGGTTCGTACCTATACGGATTGAAATATTTGCAGTGCGTGACCGATCTAGTCTATATCGTCGTTGGCCAACGGCTAAGAAACCTTCTATCTGGGCTCTTCTGGTTCGTACCTATACGGATTGAAATATTTGCAGTGCGTGACCGATCTAGTCTATATATCGTTGGCCAACGGCTAAGAAACCTTCTATCTGGGCTCTTCTGGTTCGTACCTATACGGATTGAAATATTTGCAGTGCGTGACCGGGCAAGTCTATATATCGTTGGCCAACGGCTAAGAAACCTTCTATCTGGGCTCTTCTGGTTCGTACCTATACGGATTGAAATATTTGCAGTGCGTGACCGATCTAGTCTATATATCGTTGGCCAACGGCTAAGAAACCTTCTATCTGGGCTCTTCTGGTTCATACCTATACGGATTGAAATATTTGCAGTGCGTGACCGGGCTAGTCTATATATCGTTGGCCAACGGCTAAGAAACCTTCTATCTGGGCTCTTCTGGTTCGTACCTATACGGATTGAAATATTTGCATTTGCAGTGCGTGACCGATCAAGTCTATATATCGTTGGCCAACGGCTAAGAAACCTTCTATCTGGGCTCTTCTGGTTCGTACCTATACGGATTGAAATATTTGCAGTGCGTGACCGATCAAGTCTATATATCGTTGGCCAACGGCTAAGAAACCTTCTATCTGGGCTCTTCTGGTTCGTACCTATACGGATTGAAATATTTGCAGTGCGTGACCGATCTAGTCTATATATCGTTGGCCAACGGCTAAGAAACCTTCTATCTGGGCTCTTCTGGTTCGTACCTATACGGATTGAAATATTTGCAGTGCGTGACCGATCTAGTCTATATCTCGTTGGCCAACGGCTAAGAAACCTTCTATCTGGGCTCTTCTGGTTCGTACCTACCTATACGGATTGAAATATTTGCAGTGCGTGACCGGGCAAGTCTATATATCGTTGGCCAACGGCTAAGAAACCTTCTATCTGGGCTCTTCTGGTTCATACCTATACGGATTGAAATATTTGCAGTGCGTGACCGATCTAGTCTATATATCGTTGGCCAACGGCTAAGAAACCTTCTATCTGGGCTCTTCTGGTTCGTACCTATACGGATTGAAATATTTGCAGTGCGTGACCGATCAAGTCTATATATCGTTGGCCAACGGCTAAGAAACCTTCTATCTGGGCTCTTCTGGTTCGTACCTATACGGATTGAAATATTTGCAGTGCGTGACCGATCTAGTCTATATATCGTTGGCCAACGGCTAAGAAACCTTCTATCTGGGCTCTTCTGGTTCGTACCTATACGGATTGAAATATTTGCAGTGCGTGACCGATCAAGTCTATATATCGTTGGCCAACGGCTAAGAAACCTTCTATCTGGGCTCTTCTGGTTCGTACCTATACGGATTGAAATATTTGCAGTGCGTGACCGATCTAGTCTATATATCGTTGGCCAACGGCTAAGAAACCTTCTATCTGGGCTCTTCTGGTTCGTACCTATACGGATTGAAATATTTGCAGTGCGTGACCGATCAAGTCTATATATCGTTGGCCAACGGCTAAGAAACCTTCTATCTGGGCTCTTCTGGTTCGTACCTATACGGATTGAAATATTTGCAGTGCGTGACCGGGCAAGTCTATATATCGTTGGCCAACGGCTAAGAAACCTTCTATCTGGGCTCTTCTGGTTCGTACCTATACGGATTGAAATATTTGCAGTGCGTGACCGATCTAGTCTATATATCGTTGGCCAACGGCTAAGAAACCTTCTATCTGGGCTCTTCTGGTTCGTACCTATACGGATTGAAATATTTGCAGTGCGTGACCGATCTAAGTCTATATATCGTTGGCCAACGGCTAAGAAACCTTCTATCTGGGCTCTTCTGGTTCGTACCTATACGGATTGAAATATTTGCAGTGCGTGACCGATCAAGTCTATATATCGTTGGCCAACGGCTAAGAAACCTTCTATCTGGGCTCTTCTGGTTCGTACCTATACGGATTGAAATATTTGCAGTGCGTGACCGATCTAGTCTATATATCGTTGGCCAACGGCTAAGAAGAAACCTTCTATCTGGGCTCTTCTGGTTCGTACCTATACGGATTGAAATATTTGCAGTGCGTGACCGATCTAGTCTATATATCGTTGGCCAACGGCTAAGAAACCTTCTATCTGGGCTCTTCTGGTTCGTACCTATACGGATTGAAATATTTGCAGTGCGTGACCGATCTAGTCTATATATCGTTGGCCAACGGCTAAGAAACCTTCTATCTGGGCTCTTCTGGTTCATACCTATACGGATTGAAATATTTGCAGTGCGTGACCGATCTAGTCTATATATCGTTGGCCAACGGCTAAGAAACCTTCTATCTGGGCTCTTCTGGTTCGTACCTATACGGATTGAAATATTTGCAGTGCGTGACCGGGCAAGTCTATATATCGTTGGCCAACGGCTAAGAAACCTTCTATCTGGGCTCTTCTGGTTCATACCTATACGGATTGAAATATTTGCAGTGCGTGACCGATCTAGTCTATATATCGTTGGCCAACGGCTAAGAAACCTTCTATCTGGGCTCTTCTGGTTCGTACCTATACGGATTGAAATATTTGCAGTGCGTGACCGATCTAGTCTATATATCGTTGGCCAACGGCTAAGAAACCTTCTATCTGGGCTCTTCTGGTTCGTACCTATACGGATTGAAATATTTGCAGTGCGTGACCGATCTAGTCTATATATCGTTGGCCAACGGCTAAGAAACCTTCTATCTGGGCTCTTCTGGTTCGTACCTATACGGATTGAAATATTTGCAGTGCGTGACCGGGCAAGTCTATATATCGTTGGCCAACGGCTAAGAAACCTTCTATCTGGGCTCTTCTGGTTCGTACCTATACGGATTGAAATATTTGCAGTGCGTGACCGATCTAGTCTATATATCTCGTTGGCCAACGGCTAAGAAACCTTCTATCTGGGCTCTTCTGGTTCGTACCTATACGGATTGAAATATTTGCAGTGCGTGACCGATCAAGTCTATATATCGTTGGCCAACGGCTAAGAAACCCTTCTATCTGGGCTCTTCTGGTTCATACCTATACGGATTGAAATATTTGCAGTGCGTGACCGATCTAGTCTATATATCGTTGGCCAACGGCTAAGAAACCTTCTATCTGGGCTCTTCTGGTTCGTACCTATACGGATTGAAATATTTGCAGTGCGTGACCGATCTAAGTCTATATATCGTTGGCCAACGGCTAAGAAACCTTCTATCTGGGCTCTTCTGGTTCGTACCTATACGGATTGAAATATTTGCAGTGCGTGACCGGGCAAGTCTATATATCGTTGGCCAACGGCTAAGAAACCTTCTATCTGGGCTCTTCTGGTTCGTACCTATACGGATTGAAATATTTGCAGTGCGTGACCGATCTAGTCTATATATCGTTGGCCAACGGCTAAGAAACCTTCTATCTGGGCTCTTCTGGTTCGTACCTATACGGATTGAAATATTTGCAGTGCGTGACCGAAATATATCGTTGGCCAACGGCTAAGAAACCTTCTATCTGGGCTCTTCTGGTTCGTACCTATACGGATTGAAATATTTGCAGTGCGTGACCGGGCAACGGCTTGTTGGCCAACGGCTAAGAAACCTTCTATCTGGGCTCTTCTGGTTCATACCTATACGGATTGAAATATTTGCAGTGCGTGACCGGGCAAGTCTATATATCGTTGGCCAACGGCTAAGAAACCTTCTATCTGGGCTCTTCTGGTTCGTACCTATACGGATTGAAATATTTGCAGTGCGTGACCGATCTAGTCTATATATCGTTGGCCAACGGCTAAGAAACCTTCTATCTGGGCTCTTCTGGTTCGTACCTATACGGATTGAAATATTTGCAGTGCGTGACCGATCAAGTCTATATATCGTTGGCCAACGGCTAAGAAACCTTCTATCTGGGCTCTTCTGGTTCGTACCTATACGGATTGAAATATTTGCAGTGCGTGACCGATCTAGTCTATATATCGTTGGCCAACGGCTAAGAAACCTTCTATCTGGGCTCTTCTGGTTCGTACCTATACGGATTGAAATATTTGCAGTGCGTGACCGATCAAGTCTATATATCGTTGGCCAACGGCTAAGAAACCTTCTATCTGGGCTCTTCTGGTTCGTACCTATACGGATTGAAATATTTGCAGTGCGTGACCGATCTAGTCTATATATCGTTGGCCAACGGCTAAGAAACCTTCTATCTGGGCTCTTCTGGTTCATACCTATACGGATTGAAATATTTGCAGTGCGTGACCGATCTAGTCTATATATCGTTGGCCAACGGCTAAGAAACCTTCTATCTGGGCTCTTCTGGTTCGTACCTATACGGATTGAAATATTTGCAGTGCGTGACCGATCTAGTCTATATATCGTTGGCCAACGGCTAAGAAACCTTCTATCTGGGCTCTTCTGGTTCGTACCTATACGGATTGAAATATTTGCAGTGCGTGACCGATCTAGTCTATATATCGTTGGCCAACGGCTAAGAAACCTTCTATCTGGGCTCTTCTGGTTCATACCTATACGGATTGAAATATTTGCAGTGCGTGACCGATCAAGTCTATATATCGTTGGCCAACGGCTAAGAAACCTTCTATCTGGGCTCTTCTGGTTCATACCTATACGGATTGAAATATTTGCAGTGCGTGACCGATCTAGTCTATATATCGTTGGCCAACGGCTAAGAAACCTTCTATCTGGGCTCTTCTGGTTCGTACCTATACGGATTGAAATATTTGCAGTGCGTGACCGATCAAGTCTATATATCGTTGGCCAACGGCTAAGAAACCTTCTATCTGGGCTCTTCTGGTTCGTACCTATACGGATTGAAATATTTGCAGTGCGTGACCGATCAAGTCTATATATCGTTGGCCAACGGCTAAGAAACCTTCTATCTGGGCTCTTCTGGTTCATACCTATACGGATTGAAATATTTGCAGTGCGTGACCGATCTAGTCTATATATCGTTGGCCAACGGCTAAGAAACCTTCTATCTGGGCTCTTCTGGTTCGTACCTATACGGATTGAAATATTTGCAGTGCGTGACCGATCTAGTCTATATATCGTTGGCCAACGGCTAAGAAACCTTCTATCTGGGCTCTTCTGGTTCGTACCTATACGGATTGAAATATTTGCAGTGCGTGACCGGGCAAGTCTATATATCGTTGGCCAACGGCTAAGAAACCTTCTATCTGGGCTCTTCTGGTTCGTACCTATACGGATTGAAATATTTGCAGTGCGTGACCGGGCTAGTCTATATATCGTTGGCCAACGGCTAAGAAACCTTCTATCTGGGCTCTTCTGGTTCGTACCTATACGGATTGAAATATTTGCAGTGCGTGACCGATCTAGTCTATATATCGTTGGCCAACGGCTAAGAAACCTTCTATCTGGGCTCTTCTGGTTCGTACCTATACGGATTGAAATATTTGCAGTGCGTGACCGGGCAAGTCTATATCTCGTTGGCCAACGGCTAAGAAACCTTCTATCTGGGCTCTTCTGGTTCATACCTATACGGATTGAAATATTTGCAGTGCGTGACCGATCTAGTCTATATATCGTTGGCCAACGGCTAAGAAACCTTCTATCTGGGCTCTTCTGGTTCATACCTATACGGATTGAAATATTTGCAGTGCGTGACCGGGCAAGTCTATATATCGTTGGCCAACGGCTAAGAAACCTTCTATCTGGGCTCTTCTGGTTCATACCTATACGGATTGAAATATTTGCAGTGCGTGACCGATCTAGTCTATATATCGTTGGCCAACGGCTAAGAAACCTTCTATCTGGGCTCTTCTGGTTCATACCTATACGGATTGAAATATTTGCAGTGCGTGACCGATCTAGTCTATATATCGTTGGCCAACGGCTAAGAAACCTTCTATCTGGGCTCTTCTGGTTCATACCTATACGGATTGAAATATTTGCAGTGCGTGACCGATCTAGTCTATATATCGTTGGCCAACGGCTAAGAAACCTTCTATCTGGGCTCTTCTGGTTCGTACCTATACGGATTGAAATATTTGCAGTGCGTGACCGGGCAAGTCTATATATCGTTGGCCAACGGCTAAGAAACCTTCTATCTGGGCTCTTCTGGTTCATACCTATACGGATTGAAATATTTGCAGTGCGTGACCGATCTAGTCTATATATCGTTGGCCAACGGCTAAGAAACCTTCTATCTGGGCTCTTCTGGTTCGTACCTATACGGATTGAAATATTTGCAGTGCGTGACCGATCTAGTCTATATATCGTTGGCCAACGGCTAAGAAACCTTCTATCTGGGCTCTTCTGGTTCATACCTATACGGATTGAAATATTTGCAGTGCGTGACCGATCTAGTCTATATATCGTTGGCCAACGGCTAAGAAACCTTCTATCTGGGCTCTTCTGGTTCGTACCTATACGGATTGAAATATTTGCAGTGCGTGACCGGGCAAGTCTATATATCGTTGGCCAACGGCTAAGAAACCTTCTATCTGGGCTCTTCTGGTTCATACCTATACGGATTGAAATATTTGCAGTGCGTGACCGATCTAGTCTATATATCGTTGGCCAACGGCTAAGAAACCTTCTATCTGGGCTCTTCTGGTTCGTACCTATACGGATTGAAATATTTGCAGTGCGTGACCGATCTAGTCTATATATCGTTGGCCAACGGCTAAGAAACCTTCTATCTGGGCTCTTCTGGTTCGTACCTATACGGATTGAAATATTTGCAGTGCGTGACCGGGCAAGTCTATATATCGTTGGCCAACGGCTAAGAAACCTTCTATCTGGGCTCTTCTGGTTCATACCTATACGGATTGAAATATTTGCAGTGCGTGACCGATCTAGTCTATATATCGTTGGCCAACGGCTAAGAAACCTTCTATCTGGGCTCTTCTGGTTCATACCTATACGGATTGAAATATTTGCAGTGCGTGACCGATCTAGTCTATATATCGTTGGCCAACGGCTAAGAAACCTTCTATCTGGGCTCTTCTGGTTCGTACCTATACGGATTGAAATATTTGCAGTGCGTGACCGATCTAGTCTATATATCGTTGGCCAACGGCTAAGAAACCTTCTATCTGGGCTCTTCTGGTTCGTACCTATACGGATTGAAATATTTGCAGTGCGTGACCGATCTAGTCTATATATCGTTGGCCAACGGCTAAGAAACCTTCTATCTGGGCTCTTCTGGTTCATACCTATACGGATTGAAATATTTGCAGTGCGTGACCGATCTAAGTCTATATATCGTTGGCCAACGGCTAAGAAACCTTCTATCTGGGCTCTTCTGGTTCATACCTATACGGATTGAAATATTTGCAGTGCGTGACCGATCTAAGTCTATATATCGTTGGCCAACGGCTAAGAAACCTTCTATCTGGGCTCTTCTGGTTCGTACCTATACGGATTGAAATATTTGCAGTGCGTGACCGATCTAGTCTATATATCGTTGGCCAACGGCTAAGAAACCTTCTATCTGGGCTCTTCTGGTTCGTACCTATACGGATTGAAATATTTGCAGTGCGTGACCGGGCAAGTCTATATATCGTTGGCCAACGGCTAAGAAACCTTCTATCTGGGCTCTTCTGGTTCATACCTATACGGATTGAAATATTTGCAGTGCGTGACCGATCAAGTCTATATATCGTTGGCCAACGGCTAAGAAACCTTCTATCTGGGCTCTTCTGGTTCATACCTATACGGATTGAAATATTTGCAGTGCGTGACCGATCAAGTCTATATATCGTTGGCCAACGGCTAAGAAACCTTCTATCTGGGCTCTTCTGGTTCGTACCTATACGGATTGAAATATTTGCAGTGCGTGACCGATCTAGTCTATATATCGTTGGCCAACGGCTAAGAAACCTTCTATCTGGGCTCCTGGTTCATACCTATACGGATTGAAATATTTGCAGTGCGTGACCGATCTAGTCTATATATCGTTGGCCAACGGCTAAGAAACCTTCTATCTGGGCTCTTCTGGTTCGTACCTATACGGATTGAAATATTTGCAGTGCGTGACCGGGCAAGTCTATATATCGTTGGCCAACGGCTAAGAAACCTTCTATCTGGGCTCTTCTGGTTCGTACCTATACGGATTGAAATATTTGCAGTGCGTGACCGATCAAGTCTATATATCGTTGGCCAACGGCTAAGAAACCTTCTATCTGGGCTCTTCTGGTTCATACCTATACGGATTGAAATATTTGCAGTGCGTGACCGATCTAGTCTATATATCGTTGGCCAACGGCTAAGAAACCTTCTATCTGGGCTCTTCTGGTTCATACCTATACGGATTGAAATATTTGCAGTGCGTGACCGATCTAGTCTATATATCGTTGGCCAACGGCTAAGAAACCTTCTATCTGGGCTCTTCTGGTTCGTACCTATACGGATTGAAATATTTGCAGTGCGTGACCGGGCAAGTCTATATATCGTTGGCCAACGGCTAAGAAACCTTCTATCTGGGCTCTTCTGGTTCATACCTATACGGATTGAAATATTTGCAGTGCGTGACCGATCTAGTCTATATATCGTTGGCCAACGGCTAAGAAACCTTCTATCTGGGCTCTTCTGGTTCGTACCTATACGGATTGAAATATTTGCAGTGCGTGACCGATCTAGTCTATATATCGTTGGCCAACGGCTAAGAAACCTTCTATCTGGGCTCTTCTGGTTCGTACCTATACGGATTGAAATATTTGCAGTGCGTGACCGATCTAGTCTATATATCGTTGGCCAACGGCTAAGAAACCTTCTATCTGGGCTCTTCTGGTTCGTACCTATACGGATTGAAATATTTGCAGTGCGTGACCGGGCAAGTCTATATATCGTTGGCCAACGGCTAAGAAACCTTCTATCTGGGCTCTTCTGGTTCGTACCTATACGGATTGAAATATTTGCAGTGCGTGACCGATCTAGTCTATATATCGTTGGCCAACGGCTAAGAAACCTTCTATCTGGGCTCTTCTGGTTCATACCTATACGGATTGAAATATTTGCAGTGCGTGACCGATCTAGTCTATATATCGTTGGCCAACGGCTAAGAAACCTTCTATCTGGGCTCTTCTGGTTCATACCTATACGGATTGAAATATTTGCAGTGCGTGACCGATCTAGTCTATATATCGTTGGCCAACGGCTAAGAAACCTTCTATCTGGGCTCTTCTGGTTCGTACCTATACGGATTGAAATATTTGCAGTGCGTGACCGATCTAGTCTATATATCGTTGGCCAACGGCTAAGAAACCTTCTATCTGGGCTCTTCTGGTTCGTACCTATACGGATTGAAATATTTGCAGTGCGTGACCGGGCAAGTCTATATATCGTTGGCCAACGGCTAAGAAACCTTCTATCTGGGCTCTTCTGGTTCGTACCTATACGGATTGAAATATTTGCAGTGCGTGACCGATCTAGTCTATATATCGTTGGCCAACGGCTAAGAAACCTTCTATCTGGGCTCTTCTGGTTCATACCTATACGGATTGAAATATTTGCAGTGCGTGACCGATCTAGTCTATATATCGTTGGCCAACGGCTAAGAAACCTTCTATCTGGGCTCTTCTGGTTCATACCTATACGGATTGAAATATTTGCAGTGCGTGACCGGGCTAGTCTATATATCGTTGGCCAACGGCTAAGAAACCTTCTATCTGGGCTCTTCTGGTTCGTACCTATACGGATTGAAATATTTGCAGTGCGTGACCGGGCAAGTCTATATATCGTTGGCCAACGGCTAAGAAACCTTCTATCTGGGCTCTTCTGGTTCATACCTATACGGATTGAAATATTTGCAGTGCGTGACCGATCTAGTCTATATATCGTTGGCCAACGGCTAAGAAACCTTCTATCTGGGCTCTTCTGGTTCATACCTATACGGATTGAAATATTTGCAGTGCGTGACCGATCTAGTCTATATATCGTTGGCCAACGGCTAAGAAACCTTCTATCTGGGCTCTTCTGGTTCGTACCTATACGGATTGAAATATTTGCAGTGCGTGACCGATCTAGTCTATATATCGTTGGCCAACGGCTAAGAAACCTTCTATCTGGGCTCTTCTGGTTCATACCTATACGGATTGAAATATTTGCAGTGCGTGACCGATCTAGTCTATATATCGTTGGCCAACGGCTAAGAAACCTTCTATCTGGGCTCTTCTGGTTCATACCTATACGGATTGAAATATTTGCAGTGTGACCGATCTAGTCTATATATCGTGTTGGCCAACGGCTAAGAAACCTTCTATCTGGGCTCTTCTGGTTCGTACCTATACGGATTGAAATATTTGCAGTGCGTGACCGATCTAGTCTATATATCGTTGGCCATTGCAGTGCGTGACCGGGCAAGTCTATATATCGTTGGCCAACGGCTAAGAAACCTTCTATCTGGGCTCTTCTGGTTCGTACCTATACGGATTGAAATATTTGCAGTGCGTGACCGATCTAGTCTCATATATCGTTGGCCAACGGCTAAGAAACCTTCTATCTGGGCTCTTCTGGTTCGTACCTATACGGATTGAAATATTTGCAGTGCGTGACCGGGCAAGTCTATATATCGTTGGCCAACGGCTAAGAAACCTTCTATCTGGGCTCTTCTGGTTCGTACCTATACGGATTGAAATATTTGCAGTGCGTGACCGGGCAAGTCTATATATCGCTGGCCAACGGCTAAGAAACCTTCTATCTGGGCTCTTCTGGGTTCGTACCTATACGGATTGAAATATTTTGCAGTGCGTGACCGGGCAAGTCTATATCGTTGGCCAACGGCTAAGAAACCTTCTATCTGGGCTCTTCTGGTTCATACCTATACGGATTGAAATATTTGCAGTGCGTGACCGATCAAGTTATATATCGTTGGCCAACGGCTAAGAAACCTTCTATCTGGGCTCTTCTGGTTCATAATCTATACGGATTGAAATATTTGCAGTGCGTGACCGATCTAGTCTATATATCGTTACACAACGGCTAAGAAACCTTCTATCTGGCTCTTCTTGGTTCGTACCTATACGGATTGAAATATTTGCAGTGCGTGACCGATCTTAGTCTATATATCTGTTGGCCACAACGGCTAAGAAAACCTTCTATCTTGGGCTCTTTCTGGTTCGTACCTTATACGGATTGAAATATTTTGCAGTGCGTTAGAGGCGGATCTTAGTGTGGCTATATATCGTTGAAACCAACGGCTAAGAAACCTTCTATCTGATCTGGTCTCTTCTGGCTGAAACACTTCTATCTGAAAATTTCTTATACGGATTGAAATATTTGCAGCAGTGCGTGAACGATCAAGTTCTTATATATCGTTGGCCAACGGCTAAGAAACCTTCTATCTGGGCTCTTCTGGTTCGTACCTATACGGATTGAAATATTTTG
>LUCW03000758.1:0-38733 GCA_001586965.3 Sphaeroforma sirkka | reverse complement strand
ACATGGACTTACATGTCTTTCCGTACATGAAACCTATTTCGCAAGGTATGATGATTATGATGATGGGTACAGCTGGAGAATATTCAAAAGCACCAAAGAAAAAAACTGTATTCGTGGAAGACTTGACCGATACAGACATACCTACCAGGTTTCCTCCTGGACTTGAAAATTTGGGAAATACATGTTATATGAATTCAACTATACAGTGTTTGAAGGTTTGTAATTTTTATCGGCTTCTATATGCTTCAACAGAGATACTTTGTCCGGATAGCATGGCCAACACGACTAGATGACGGTTTCATAACTCTCAACTCAATGTTTGCTTTCATTTCGCCGCCAGGCCATTCCTGAAAGCTCAAACAGCAACTGATGAAAATGGAGAGTGCTGGTCAGCTGAACCCCAACACCATGTTGTCGAGATCTCTGCGTGACCTATTTGTACGCATGGATAATCAGCACAGCGGCATATCTCCCGGTGGATTTCTTTCCGCATTACGGCAGGTATTCCCAAGATTCGCTGCTCGTGACGACCATGGTGGTTTCATGCAACAGGATGCTCAGGAGTGCTGGACCGAAATCGTAAATTGTATCAACAGGGCGGCACCAGGTATTTGCTTTCGTGCGGATACAGATTGTAGCAATGCAGCTATTGGTGTAAAATTACAATTTGGAGGTTGCCGTCCAGATTTACATTGTTGTGAATTGCGAAACGACTGTTGTGAATTGCGAAACGACTCAAACGCGATGGAATCTAGTGAATATTTATATTCCAATGCTCATTATAATCGAGACTTTCATGATTTTTTTGGGCTTGTGTTTGTATTCATACAACGCCCTATCATTTTCCCAGGTGTTAATACCAGTGATCAAAATAATACATTTGTGAAGCAATACCTCGGACTTGAAATGAATAGCAAAATACAGTGCCTAGACTCTCCTGATGAGCCCGCAACTACGGAGAAAGAATCTCAATTTATTTTGAGTTGCAACATCACCACTGAGGTAATTTTCATATTTGATTTTGCGTCGTTTTGTACACATTTGTTGGCTATGTATGCCTTTTATTCTCTATTCATATTCTTATTGATATACCATGTTCAATTTTCAGGTCAACCACTTAGTCAATGGCATTAAGCTGTCACTCCAGAGCAAACTAGAAAGACTTCACCGACGACGGGCTACATTGCTCAATACCAAAAAAACTTCTGGCTTCAGTCGTTTACCAAATTATCTGACTATACAATATGTTCGGTTTTATTGGAAAGCTAGCACATCGACCAGTGCGAAAATTTTGAGGGTATGCATAAAGCATTGTACAATGATCTGTATTTCGTGCACAGTTTGTTCATACTAAGCGATCACCCAAGTGAGAATATCAATTTAGAGATGCCCAGGATTTGGTTACATATTTCTAAATTTTCATGCGCCTTGCGAACTATTCATTAGTGCAAGCATCGCGCAATTATTTGCATTTCTCGCACACTCCGCGTAGATCTATGCGATGATTCAGGTGAGAATTCTCAATTCAACGGTGCCGCAAGACTACAAAATATTCTACAAAATTAACTTGCTTGTTATAAGCTGCATAGTCAGCTAGGATTAATTTTAATATTTGATTTCTTGTATATGTGCTTATTTGCCGCATAGAATGTGAAATTTCCTCTTGAACTGGATATGTACGAGTTCTGCACGCCGGAGTTGCAAGCGAAACTCAAGCCGGCACGCCAGCTTTTCGTCGAGCAAAATGAGCGTGACGTTGACAGTTCGGTATGTTTGCTTCGTTGAGACTTCCACTTCGGCCATTTATCTTTGGGCTAGCACAGGAATCGGTCCCGCTCTACCCAGTTACTCCTTTGTGCTGTAGCCCTCACTGTATACACCGGCAACCTTTGGTTAATATTCAGGCTAAAGCTAAAAGCAGACGATGATAAAGTCAAGAAGGACGTGGACCAAAAAACTGGAAAAAAGTCTATGCCAACGGAATTTGCAGATGGTATGTCTTGCAATCCGATTCTCAGTATCTTTTTTTTTGAGTCTTTTTGCTGACCATAGCCTTTTAAAATAATTGCACTTTCAGGAAGCTATGTGTTGACCGTAGTATATATACAATAATTGACCTAAAACTTCCGGCCTTTTTTTATGAAGACACGGGTTCAAATAACAGTGGATTCTATGAGCTGAAGGCGGTGCTTACTCACAAGGGTCGATCAAGCGATTCCGGCCATTATGTTGCTTGGGTTAGAAGTGAGACTAACGCCAAGGAATGGATGCTATTTGACGACGACACGGTGCGCTCGGGTTGTTCTGGCTACCCGCTTTTGCCTTAGTGCACGCGCTCTTGTCACATACAATAGATCTTATACTACCGTATTAATATTGGGCTTATTCTTATCGTGATGGATATCGAGCTGCTATGTCAATGTCACGAAGATATCTTATTCTAGACCACATTCATAACTACACAGGTAACATCTGCTACTGAGGAACAAGTTCTTGCCCTTTCCGGGGGTGGTGATTGGCATATGGCCTATATTTTTTACTATACGGCCCAAAGGTATGTGCACCCCGTATTACCTTTATTGTAGTTATTATTATTAATTAATGTTTTTGCAAATGATGCGGCTTTGCTTGTTTTGCCCTAAACTCATTTTATACAATTCTCGAATGTGCAGGTCTTGAAATCTGACGCCGACTTGGCATAGAACAGAAAGAGGTAGACATCGTCCCGAGACATTGTCATGACTCGTGAACTACAGACCCTCTTAAAGTAATATAACCAGTAAAGCAAGCATTTCTTTGAATCTGGTGAGACAGTTTGAACTCGGTTGCGAAGGGATACAGAGTAAATGATATATATATTTAATGCAACTTAATAGTTTTGATTAAGGATTGAGATATACATACGCTTCGGACAAACGAGCGATGCTATTCTGCTTTTTTTATTTCAGCCATATTGTGTGAATAATAGACCATTGTCTTAGTTTAACCATGTCGTGTGAATTGATAAACCATAGCGAGAAATGAAAAGGTAGTCTCCGGTCCGATGAGTTAGTTATATATGAACAGAAAATATATAGCGTTCTAATTTGTATGTTCACGGACAAATTTACTTTTTTGCGTGGAGCTTGTATACGCCGCAACCGACTCGCTTTTGATTGTCGTCGATAATTCACGCTTTGATGCCCGCCTCTGGGCCAGGTGACGACTATATTAAGAGTGTGCACAACTTACTATGCTTTGCCGACATGCCCTATTAGACCACCGCCACGCCGCCGGAGCCGTTGAATAACAATGTTACTGGGATTTTCATGTATCACAATATGTCAATTTAACTTAAAAGATTCCGTATATGATGTTTGCACCACTCCCTGCATACCCTTGCAGCATGTTGAATCTTTTCATAGCTTGAAAAGACACTTACCATGGTCTTCGTGCTCGTGCCTGCGCATAGCCTTCTGAATCAAACTCTGCGATCCAGTGCCTTCCGATTTCAGTTACAGATTCAATCCACGATGTAGCACACATATTCACCATAAATACATAAACAATATATCAGTTATGGTATTCTTATGTATGACCTTCAGCGCACTGTATTTTCTCCTGAAGTGGACTATACTGAATATAGATATAATTGTACAACAGGAAGTCATTTATATGACAAAGGTTTGAAGCCTGACAAAAAGAAAAGTTAATTTCGTGCGAAATTTAAAGTTGCAGAGACCACAATGTTGTCATCACGTGCACGAACAGAGCAACCACAAAGATACATGCTCTTTCGTTGATTTTTCTTAGATGATTGTTGGACTGAGTGCAACACCGTAGGATCAATGTACTGTGCTACCGCCCTCGAATACTAATACTGGTTCCCGACTTTTTCGACATCATGGACGCCTATGTTATGTCAAGAATACGCGATTGACGTCAGTCAGCAACATATGGAAATAACTGATTTGAACAGCCCTCAATTTTACTACGAACCTCATGATAATTCACTATCCAGCTTAGTATCAGAACCTGATCGGCTCTTCTCAGGCACATACCCGGACCTTTTCTTCTTAATAAGCAGCGAACATATAACTTCTTGAGAACGGAAGTTGTAGATATAAATAGCCAAGGGGTTCGTTGGCAGCCCTATGGCTTCGCAACCAGTTACCTGTACTACTTATATGTGTCGAGAGTTGAAACAGAAATCGAAAACTCGATTCAAAACGAGACTTGGTTGATCTGTACAATACATCCTACTGTTGTAGCATGGTCTACATCGAAATCCTTCACACGGTGTAGTATACAATACATAGAATATATATAGAACTCGAAAACCTCGTATATAAACTTGAAACTCAAGAGCAAGCTTGCCCAGACTCATTGATTCTACTTTACCGCAAAATCCTGTACATCTTATGCTTTTAATATGATTCATCTATATTGCCGTAATAACTTCTCGCGCATGTGTCTGATTAATGTAAGCTAGGTAAAGAATTGATACTCGTTATTCAAACAGCTACTGATGCATACTTGTTTTAGAACTAACAGGGTTGCTATATTTGTACTATCGCTGTGTCAGTTTTGATTTCGATTATTAATAAAGCTCTGAAAGATTATCACTTTCGACAGAAATGCAGAAAAGGCACAACTGGCGTTCCGTAGCAGTACTAGAAGCACGCTTATGGATATGGGCTCTCTCTGTATATATAGCTTTAAAAGCGACCACAATTCGATTTTTTATTAAATTTGTAATGACAGTGTGGACTGTGGTCTGTGGTCTGTGGACTGTGGGCCTGTGGGAGTGGGCCTGTGGCCCTCGAATTTAATTACGAATTCTGAGTATGTATTTTTTTTTTGTGCGTTATACATACTGTATGATGTGTACCGGCTTCGTGTATTTATGACAATTTACATGCACCACAAGGCTGATACTCTCCGTGATCAGTGTTAATATTGGGGGGGGAAGAACACAAGAAAGGTGAACATGAGTTCACCTACGACCGCAGTGGAAGCACCAGATACAAGTAGTAGTGTAGCAGATGATCTATCATCCAAGAGAGGGCGCGATGAAACTGTTTTTACTTCAAGCAATGGTCTCGATGTGAGTAAGGATGACAACGCCGAGACTCAAATCCTCCGAGAAGGCGAAAAACGGACGAAGCTATCTGTACAAAGCGTAGCTGATACTACACTAATAACGGGTGCACCAATCACCGATGTCTTAACTACTAGTGTCGAGACTTCTAAACCGAATACTGGCGGCTTTGGAGTGAGTACCGCGAGCAGTGGCTTTGGGCGAAAGGCTGATAGCGGCGTTGGCGGTGGGTTTCGGCATTTCTGGTACGTTTGGGTCGCAGTCCGCAAAAAAATGACTGGATTTGGCTCTGCTTCGGCCAGTGGTGGATACTTTATGAAAGCAGCGGCCTCGCCTCGGCAAGGGCTCTGGGTTCGGAGGTGTGACCAGTGTGAATAGCGGGTCAGGTGCGGTCAAAGACACGAAGAGTCCAGCGCACCTTGAAATTGGCAGTGGTGCGATGGCGGATGTGAAAGAGAGTGCGAAAGTGGAAAGTGACAGTAAAGACGAAACAGCGACAGGGGCGGAGAAGGAGATAATTCCAACTGCGACCGAGGTCGACGAAAAAGAGGTGGCTTCGGATAGCGCGCCAACCGTTCCGCTTGCGGGTCTTGTGGACGAGAATTTTGAGTACACTACAGGGGAGGAGGGTGAAAAACACGTTTACAAGGTATGCGGATTGTTGCTTCGCCTTCTTAATAGGCTCTTAACATTGGTTACGATCGTGAAAAAAAGAAACTGTGAATTTGCTTCTCGAGATGTCAGACCATAACAAACTTGCTGGACGTTCCGGGAGTCCCGTTCAGTGACAACTCCATGGTGTGAAATAGTGATCAGTCTCACGCAACTTTTATATTTGGCACCTCGATCGATGAGCATCTGTGCAATCCAGAACTCTGAGACAACATCCATAGGCTTGTACATATATGGAAGTCTGTGTAAAGGTGGTGTTTACAACAAAATTCATATTTCATATATGTGTGTGTGTATACGCGTCTACATGTATATACGTGTATATATATATATATATATATATTGTATATATATTTATGTGTCTCTGTCTCTGTCTGTATTGTCTGTGTCTGTATACATTTACAAAACACACGTTTATATAGAACATATATATATATATACCATATATATATATATATATATATATATATATATATATGTATATATAATATATATATATATATATATATATATATATGTATACTATATATTACATATATATATGTAATGGATTCAATGTATGGCATGTACATATATTTTACGTATGTATGTATATATAATAACAACAACAGCATATTATTATGTTGTGTTGATGTGTGGTGAATGTGTGTGTGCTGTCTTATGATATACTGTCCTGCTGTCCGATGTGTCTTGTCCGTATCCGCCTCCGTTGTCCGTATTGACATGCGTTTGACAAAACCACATCATCATTGTATGTGTATGATATGCATTAACAGCATAATATATGTGTTTCCATATATATATGTATACATATTATTAATATATATATATGTACAACTAATATTACATCCATTCTGGATGCACATGTATGTACATGTACATGTACAACAGCATGCACGTATATGTATATGAGTATAACAATATATATATTATATAATATAGCATATACTATGTATATGTATGTATATATGTTACAATAATACATATAATTATAATGCTGTATATATTATTACATTGTGTGTATGTAGCATATTACATATATATTATTACATTTGTATGTGTGATGATTGAGTGATGGATCTATGGATCCATATATTATACATGTACATACATATCATGTATATAACTTACATATGTGTGTGTGGTTGGTGCATGCACATATGTTAGCATATATGTATGTTTGTATGCATTTATGAATGTATGTATATATATATACCTACGTATGTATGTATGTATGTATATGTATACATGTACGTTCGTACGTATTTATATATTTGTGTATAAATGTTTTTATTCATATCTCAATATAAAACATATATATATATATATATGTATATATATATAGGGCGTGCCGGTGTGTGTCTGTGTTTTGTGTGGCGAAACATTAGAATAGAGCTGGACGTGTCAGCTTTAGATGCGTGTTTTTGTCTTGGAACTGAGATATTATATAGTCTGATGCCTTGCTTTTAATTAATTGTATGTTGTTTTATTGTTACAAGAGGTATTTTTCAACTTTTCTCCCTCATTAATAGTGTCGCGCGAGATTGCACCAGTTAAATTCGGCTCAAGGTGTCTGGAATAGTCTTGGTGAGGGCCAACTAAGCCTAAATGAAACACGCGACGATGTGAACGGCTCACGACTGGGTAATGAGGACTCATCAATTTTCTTCTTTCTACATCTCGTCAGTCGCTGGTTTGTACCTCATTTTATTTTCTTGCCCTTCGCTCCGATTGAGTTGTGGGTCAGGCGTCTTTGATCACGTTGAGTGTATAATGATTGGATATAGTACTGAACGTCGCTACAGTAATAATACAAATGCTCAATCGTTTGTTCCATTCTCTTGGCTTTCAGTACTACGATCACTGGGATCAATGAAGTTGCTCTTGAATGTCAAATTGTTCGACGGAATGACAATCGAGCCTGTAAATATGAAACAAATACGCTTCGTTGCTGTTGAATTTGAGGACATTGATGGCAAACCCAAAGCAAACCATGAAGACATATTTACTTGTGGTATGTTCTGATATCTATTCTGGTTTGGCTGTCAGGTAGGCGTAATGACTTCCATTTTTCTATTTTCTCATTTTGAATGTGCCGCTTGTCGACTCACTCCCTTCCCTTTACCTTACCTTCGTAGGTATCCAGGCAAGATCAAGAAGCATTGCTGCACGCCATCTCTTCGCGTGTAGTAATCGCTAAAAAGTATGTCGAGTCTTGATTTCTTCGAATCTTCGCGATACGTTTGGAGCAAAATATTTATTTTCGCAGAGATATCACGTAGGTATACTAATCTGCTTTTATCAATTCAATATTCTACAACAGAGAAACCCAATTTGTCAGCCGAATCAGAGACCACTGACGATTTAACTGCAGCTGCAGGCGATTTTCAAAAGGATAAAAGTAACCTTCAAGAGATTGCAAGAAGTGCTGTACAGAACAAATAGTCATACGCTCTCGCTACTCTTAGTGTGTGGAAATCAATTCATCCTTCTGTAAATCAAAAAATTTAAAACGATGGCTATATGCTTACAGTTTCCATCCGGGCTTGCGAGATAATCTGGCAACTTGTATCATCTGATATGCTTGTTATTCAATCTTTATTTACACATGTATAATTTAGGGGAGGGGGGGCATAGAACGCTCAGCCGTGTTTCCGTATGTCCACCTTCATGATCAAGCAAATACCTGTGGATTTGCATTTGAGCTGTTTGTGACAAGACTTTGGAAGTTGTTGTATACATCATTGTTATCCAAACGGTAATTATTTATACACATATATCGCCTTCGGGAAGTTCATCTAAAAGGCTGTTGACATGTGGTGATGTTAGAAGCAGAGTTCGAGTACATTGATTGCTAAATCGCGCATGATCCACAGTTCTGAGGTATTTGCTTGATCCTCCCAGTTTTGAGTTATACTTCGGGTTCGAATAGTGAAATGCGATGAAATGAAAGAAACAAACCACGGCTGCTCTTTGCGACTCTAATTTTCCTCCCTTTTTTTCCGTGATGAAATGGAACTCAGCAGCTCTATATGTACTTGTTGGTTCCTTCCCGCTCTTTGACCGACCCAACTGCGAGCTTCTCATCTGTGGCTTTGAATACCCACCACCAATACTGCTACCAAAGAATTCTCGTATCAGAGAACTTGATTAATCGTGTGAAGTTCACTATCTATATTCAAATTAAAAAGGTTTGTTAAACTGCTGTATAAGGTTGCATGGCTGACACAACAATGTGCGTAGTTCACAATCAGGTCTCTTCACAGCGTCTGTATAGTTCACAATCAGGTCTCTCCACAGCGTCTGTAGCGTTCAGTACCAGTAGTAGCCTATTCGCCATAAAAATATAATTTCCACCCAGAACCAAGTGTTTCCATTGTATCCTATGCTCTCAATGGTGGCGAGCCGTCGCCTTCCTATTATATTTTGATATGGCTATCTGTGTAGTCTACTAACGTGTTATTCGGGACTCTATAGGAATACAAGCATACTTACCAAAATAAATAGGATGATGACTTGAAATTTTTAGGACGTGTTTTTATGTACAGTTCCAAACATAACCACAAGAACATCATGATTTTGCAGTTAGTATGGAGATTATTTTCAAGTGATAGTGAATGAGCCTGGTGTGGGCGTCATAGGTACACATGAGTAATTATTTGTTCTAAAAAATACACTAAAGTACTAAAATGTACCCTACGAATATATCCCTTTTGTACCCATACTATGAACATTGACAAAGTTTACAAGGGTCAACCGACATGACAATCGAGAATGATGATTGATAGAAACGTGACTATTACTGTGCACGCGGTATGGCACCTGGAATTCCGAGGGAAGAAAGATAAATGTTAGTATATATATATATATATATATATATATATATATATATATATATGTATATATACTCTCCTGCCAATATTAAAAAAAGCGACATATCCTGCATCGGAGACCTGTTTAACAACCAGGGTTCATACTTCTCATGGACGATATGTAACCACTTTCTGCCTGCCTGGTGGCGGCATATCAATTCCTTGAACATGCACCTTGAGCTCATCAATCATATACGAGCGCACAACCCCAGACGCTACCTCTACGTCATGCTTCAAGTTCGGTAACACCGCAACAATCTTGGCTGAGCCATCATACCTTGCAGCCAAAGCATGACCTGCACCACGTACTTTACAACGAACCCGATCACCCACAGAAACGCTGGCACGTCCACACGTTGCAAGTCAGCTGCACCACGCTGAGACTCCTGCGCATGCCGATCACGCTGTACTGCCACAGCATCACGCACCACAGCCTCCGTGCCACACTCTGACAGCAGCATCTTCAGAACTCGCTCTTGTAGCTGACCCCGCTGAGCATGTAGAAATGTACGCCGAGTCATGTGAAAGTACGGAGAACCCCCAGTATCTGAATTCACCGTCGCATTGTACGTCCGCACCACATCATAAACAGAATGCACCCAGGAGACAACCTCCTCGTTGACAGCCGCCACTTCACGCTTAGGCCAGTCCTTCATTGAACGTATGAGAACTTCTACTCGCCCATTACCTTGGTGCCGATCAATCGATACAAAATGCGGCACAACCTGAAGACTGAAAGGCTTTAAGTAATGAGAAAGATGAGGTGCCGAATCTGAGAAGAAGTAAACAAACCCACACACAGGGTTCACATCTCTTCCAGTAATCGGTGTTGATAAATCCAACAGAAAATGTTTCTTGCCTGGATCAATTTCTACCCCTGCTGCAGATACCTTGTAACCAAGTAAGTGTATAGTATCTTTAGCAAAAGAACACTTGTCCTCTTAATCTTAAGTTTGACATGGTTTAGTCGCTTTACGACTTCCTTAACGAGTTTAGCATGTTCATGTGCTGCCTTTGTAAAGATAACTATATCATCTAAATATACTGATACGTTATCCAACAGGTCCGCAAATAGTTCCATCATATCTTGTTGGAAGAAAGAAGGTAACATGTGTAAGCCTTCAGGTGCACCTTCAAACTGGTACTTCTAACCTTGCCAAGTAAAGGAAAAGTATTTCCTATGAGGCTCATATATTTGTATTTGATGGAATGCAGCTGTTAAGTCTACCTTGGAAAAGATAGTCGCACCTTCCATTTTGCGTAGTATCTCGCTTATCTTTGGTAAGGGAAAACTATGTTGCGGAATTAGTTAGTTGATTGGCCACAGGTCTAGTACTACTCTTGTTGTACTAAACGTTCCATCGGATTTATATTGATCGACCGCTAAGAGAGCTAAGTTAACTGGGGTTTTATCATAATTGATTTCAATTAGACCCTGTTTTTTAACCAATCTTCAATTTGGATTTTGACAACGTCTTTGTGTCTCCAACTCACGTAGTTATGTAAAGGACACTTTAACTTAGAGAAGTTGATGTTTGTTAAGTCAAGCTTAACGTACCCTTTAGAGAACTTTAACATACACCAGTCGGTTATTGAAATCTTTCTGTTTTGTATAATTAAGTCCATAATTATATCGGTAAAGTGTGGTATCATATCTTTTTTGCTTCGCGTTCCGGAGGTTTAGGTATCTTTAACATGTTATCATCTGACTGATCTTTATTTGGGTCTAGCCCATTAGGCAGACCAGTGAGAGAGTTATACCTTAACTGAGAAGATTAGTCATACCTATAATTAAATCGTATTTCTGAGACATGTTAGTAACGATTAGGTGAGTCTTTACTTCTCTTCTATCTGACAACAGTATGTGTACATAGTCAATGGCTTCTTCGCAAGTGGTAACTTTGTCATTTTCCAAGATTAAATTAGTTGTTTCGTTATGGATAGCCATATCTGTAGCGTAGGCTACTCGGCGTGAGATAGCAGAGACTTCAGCCCCTTGATCAAAAGTGCTATAACTTTTTCTCCATTTACATAAACAGTTTGAAATATACGTTCATCTCCTTTGGTATATATTTTATTGAACTTTTTCTCATAATTTTGCTCTAGTGCACACATATGGGACTGTCAGTGCTTAACTTGGACGTCCGGCATGTCCTTGTAATCATCTTTGTGCCAACCGTTAGTACCCTTGCAAGTAGTACACTCTTTCATATAGTGCCGAAAGTTTGACTTGCCTGGTGCAAACTTAACAGTGTCGTGTTTACCATTCCACTTGCCATTACGTTAAGTGAGGTTGTAACCACACTTCTTGCAAGGTGCTCTCTCCTTCCTTTCACCCTTTGGTTCAGTAGAAGTAGAGCCCTTGCCACCTCCAGCAGTAGTGTGAGGTTTCTTAGTATTACGCGCAGTGTTATTATCTGTCGCGGTACGCTTAGCGGGCTGGGCAAAGCTCGAGGTACTAAGTACTCTAGTAGATGAGTTGGTATGCTTTTGAACTATCTTCTCAAAGACAGACCAAGGCATAGATCGCAAATCACCATAGGCGATAATATCATCATTGACCTTCTTAATTAGGCTAGCCCCCAGAGTCTCCATCATCTGACAAATTAATAAATATTCGCCAGTATAGGTACGACCTCCCATCCGAATGTTCATATGTGTCATATGAGCTAGAGCACCTCGAATAGTAGTATCGTTCGCCAATGTCTTGCGAGACTCTAGAAGTTCACGGTCACGTGCATCTTCAAAGAAAGCGTTAAGTATATTCTCACGCAACTGGCGCCAGGGTAGGGTTTTCCAGTTGGGCTCATAGGCCTTCAAGATAGTTTTCCATTCCTCTGACTCCCATAAATGAATAAAGAAATTCCTCATCTGCTTATCCTTAAGGCTGGCAGACTCCTTAAGTTGGTCAAAGGCCTTCAGTGTCTCCACTGTACTCTCATTAGTAGAGAAATCGACCTCAGCCTTCGCGTTACCTAGCTGCTTTATAAAGCTTGGTTCGAAGCGTTCACGAGGTTCACGCTCAGTGCTACGGGCTGCTAGTGTCAAGATGGAGTCTACCTCCTTTCTCTTGTTATCGATTAGATAGTGAATGTTATCCGCATTCATATCGTCAAGGTCAGAGTCATTCAATGGACGGTCCTCAAGGACTTGCATACCAGAACGTAATAGCCTGAGGCGTTGTTGTCTGGTTCTCATTTCCTCGTCTTCAGTGCTAGAGTGGGTACTCTCTAGTGAGGTACTGGTATAACGGTAAACAAAGTCGTGATTACCAGGGTTAGATGGTAAATGAGGATCGATGATATGAGGGTGGTAAGCCTCGTCGATTTTCATACGATCATAGTCTCTGACAGGGTTAGGTTTGTCGAAAGGATGGTCGATTGTAGCTTCCGAGCTATAGAGATTGAATACTAAGGTTTGCCCACTTCACCAGCGGTAACTGGCTCAGTGGTAACCCTGTTGGCTGGTAAACCTGTGGGCCTCAGGTTCGAACCCCGGCTCGGAATATTTATTTTTTTCGGTATAGTAAGAATATCGGTCACGTGGGATAAGATCGAAGGGTCAGAAACTGCGGCAGCGGCTAGCTCCTTCAAAAGCTCATCTTTGCGGTTCAAATAACGTCGAGATTGAGAAGATCCAACCACTCGTTGTCGAGTTATGGCGTCCCCAACATTTGCGTCTTCCGCCCCAACATTCGGTGGCGAGGCCTTCAGTGGCGAGGTGAGAGACTACAGGTCTCAGGTCAGATTTTACAATTAGAAACCATCTTTGATTTATGGAAGTTATCAGAGTCAGCTCACTCCTGAGAGCTAAGTCATCAGAGTTAGCTCACTCCCGAGAGCTAATTAAGTTGCTCAAATTACTCTCCAGAGTTGAGTTATCACTTAACCGACTTCCGAGAGTAGATTAAGCCTGTCAACCGCAACATTCTAATAATAGCTGCGGTTCTGTGTGAGTCACAACCTATGCGGAAAGGCATCATGTGATCAGCGTGAGATTTAGTTGCAGAGAAGTTGAAATAGAAAAGTATCGAAGTGTTAAAGTGCTCCGCATAAAGTTTCTCATACTGAAGGCGACATAGAATGGAAACTAGTGAATTAAGCGCGCGCGAGACAGGTAGCAATGTAGAAGAGGAGCTAGGCGCACAGTTTGGGAGAAACTGAGACAGAAAGAATGCAAATTAAGTTTCTCAACCGATTCCCGAGAGTGGATTAAGCCTGTCAACCGCAACATTCTAATAATAGCTGCGGTTCTATGTAAGTCACAACCTATGCGGAAAGGCATCATGTGATCAGCGTGAGATTTAGTTGCAGAGAAGTTGAAATAGAAAAGCATCGAAGTGTTAACGTGTTCCGCATAAGGTTTCTCATACTGAAGGCGACGTAGAATGGAAACTAGTGAATTAAGCGCGCGCGAGACAGGTAGCAATGTAGAAGAGGAGCTAGGCGCACAGTTTGGGAGAAACTGAGACAGAAAGAATGCGAATTAAGTTTCTCAACCGATTCCCGAGAGTGGATTAAGCCTGACAACCTATGCGGAAAGGCATCATGTGATCAGCGTGAGATTTAGTTGCAGAGAAGTTGAAATAGAAAAGCATCGAAGTGTTAAAGTGTTCCGCATAAGGTTTCTCATACTGAAGGCGACGTAGAATGGAAACTAGTGAATTAAGCGCGCGCGAGACAGGTAGCAATGCAGAAGAGGAGCTAGGCACAGTTTGGGAGAAACTGAGACAGAAAGAATGCGATTTCAACTCGTATTTTCAGCAAATATCAACTACTGAAGCAAGTTTTGGTAATCAATTGGCTAGACGAAAAGACTGGCATGGTTAGAAGATCGATTTTTCGAAAATATCTCCGAGTCGAATGTTTGGCCATCGTTGCATGCGCGAACTTCGATGGTCACGAAAGTATAGAAAAAAAAGAAGAAGAAAATTATCACGGAGAGTATTGGACCCACGACCAACACACAACTAGAAGACATATTAACACCAACACACAACTAGCAGACATATTAACCGATGTTAGAGGCTAGAATATATTTTATATATATATATATATATATATACTTGAATTTTCATTTTAGAGGATGTCAACGTAAGTGAATCAGCCGTGGGACCAGCAAGTAGCATGGTACGGTGGAATGATTGTTGGTGAAAACTAAGGAGAACGAGAACGTTATCGCCGATGTATAAGGCGAATCATCAAGATGCAGCGGACTCTTGCACATCGTGCAAGTACACTCAAGTTGGTTCGAATAAGGGATTTGTTTTTGATTTTCCAACTTCAAAACCGATGTAATTACCTTGGGCTTCAAGGTTATACTTGTAAACACTGACCTGAACTTCCTGGCTGCAGGCCTCGGGTTTGATTTTATGTTGGAGTACAGTGGTCCGAAGGTTGGATTAAAGGAGCATTCAGAACGCTAGAACACGACAGGCGGTTGATCATTGAACACGCTTCAAGTCTATCAGCAACTCTTAATTACTCCTATAGGCAGAGCAAAGGAGAGCAAAACGAGTACTCATTTACAAAACCAACCCAAACAAAATGATTAGCAATCATTAAGGAGCAAGGTGTATCCGAGCGCAATGAGTTTTAGGGGACCCGCAAGCAGACCTCGTAGACATCAACATGATTCAATGATAATTAGCTATTTTGGTATCACGAGAGGAGGACGGCAGAAGAAAGTGAGTAACACAAATAGTTGAGTTCAACTATTATATAATAGCCGACACTCCTTCAATCTGGACCAACTATTCATCAACAACACAAAGCCATACATCGAAGTCTTAACATCAAGATGCCTATGCGTCCAGCACCCCGCAGCCCTCGACGCACTCGTCGCGATGGCAAAGCAACCCAGATATCCTTGTCAGATTTCGAGCAGACCCACCAAGGAGGCACAGCTTCTTCGCGCCAGACAGTATCATCGCGTCGAAGAGATGAACAACCGCGATATGAACAGACAGACCAAGAGATGCGCCAGGCAGCAAGCAGGCAACATCAGTTGGGGCACGGGTCTCGCTTATCGGCAAGAGGGAGAGCAGATCCAGACGACAGTGAGGTGCAATTTGTGATTAAGCATACAAGTCGTTCAAAGTCTGCTGAACCAGCAGCTGAGCGACACAGGGTAGCCAACGTCCGAGGTACCTCGGGCATTCATTCAGCGGGTGATAGATTCACTCGAAAGCGAACTCGATCGGGGAGTTTCACCAGTGCAAGTCAGGATTCCATCGCAGGCAACGGGGATGAGCGACCAGTCCACCGGCATAGCAATATGTCAGGGTGGGCCACGGGCACTCGTCAGCAAAAATCTGACGAAATCAGGGGCCGACAGCTAGAGCAATATTTGAGCGACCCACATGGGGATTATCGTAGGGAAGCCGAACGAGAACAACTACGTAGACGATGGGGACTCAGCGGACAGCACCGAGACTTCGCGCGATCGATGCAGGATATGCGCAAGGCTAGTTACGTCGACGACGGTAAGCGCAAGTCTAGTGACGTCGACGACGGTAAGCGCAAGTCTAGTGACGTCGACGACGGTAATATTCATGGCAGCAGAAAACGACCACACAAAGACGAACAGGCGAGAGAGCCGATCATGATACCAGCGCATTGGAACGAGCATCGCCGAGCCATGTGTCAACGCCTCGAAGGGAAGATATCTTTCTTTGTGGATGAACTTTGTCGAGCACAGGGAAACTACGATGTCCCAAGATGTACATTACTAACGTCCACGATCGATACACTGAAAGGAGCGTTGAATACTCAATTGGAAGCTATCAGGAAGAACAGAGCCCCGGATCCACGAACATGGCCCGATTGGTCTTTAGACCGTTATCAATTAAGCAGCACAGCCGATAGAGACACACGGAGGGCGCTAGAAGAGGCACTGAAGAACGCCCATGTCTCAGGACTATATGAGTCGTGGATGGTAAGTTGGTTCTATAAGGTACTCATACATTTTAAGGCAGCAAAGGCCACAATTGACTATCTCCGTGACAGCCATGATCAACTGAGGGTATGTCCGGCGGAACAGGTCATAGACCAAATCTGTCAACATGAGAGCAAGGCCATCGTAGACCCTACCTTTAAGAAGTTGGCGAAGGGTAATCCCCGCACCAAGGGTGTAAACATTTGAACACGATTGTGGAAGTTCACAAGAGAGCCTGGGAGCGAGCAGATAAGGGTAAGGACTTTCCTAAGCGGTTGCTTAATCACTGCCTCATACAGGCCCTCGAGGACCTGACAGGTAATATGACATATGAACGCAAGCTACAACACCACATAGGTTGAGACCAGCTGGAGACTGAAGACCTTATCCGCATTTTAAATCCAGACATACAAGAAACCGATGCCATCCTCAGACAACGGGTACGGACACAAATGAATGTGGGGGATCGGCGTAGACAGCTTCCAGCCCAACAACGAGATCGTATTTTGAATACAAATACAGGAGGAGGCAGCAGACAACGCACAAACACGTCTACGACCACCACGTGCTACGCGTGCAGAGCGGGTGCCCCAACCAGTTTCAGGCATATATCCTCCTGCAAGCACCACCAGTCGAACAAACGGGTTGGATTCACATCCAACTCAGGCCGAGGATTCAAGCAAGGCGTATCCTTCAATAAGAGTTTGCCCGCGGTCAACACCATTACGGCTCTGATAGACTCGGACGACCAGCAAACGGAGCATGAGGAGACCACGCCTACAGACATACACATTGCTTCCATACTGGCACACCCAGACGAAATCGAACAGGGTGAGTCGGAAGAGGATGCAATGTGGCAAACCATAGGCAGCGATCAGGAATAGGACGTAAGGGTGTCGGATGCAGATGCAACTTTTTATTTTCCCGTCTAGCACACCTGTGATACTATCGATTAAAGATCCATTACTTTCAATGGATAATCGAGTATTCATATCTATTCTGATTAACGGTAAGACATGCAGGGCGTTAGTGGATTCGGGAGCAAACAGAAGTTGCATTGATTCAACATCCGCACACGATTGGGGATTGCAAATTAAGTCGGCTCCGGAGGGATCCTATATATACCTAGCTGATCGTAGTCTTCGTACACGGCGAATAGGCTCAACCGTACAAACTCCAGTACGATATGGTCTAGAGCTCACAGAACAGTCTTTCGAGCTAATGAATCTACCACCGGCTATCCACGCAATCATAGGCCAGGATCTTATGCCTGGCTTAGGGCTATACGTGGGAGGCCTTCAATCGACATTCTCGCCCATAGATCCAACGGAGCTAGACAAACTATTGGAACCAATACCGTTGAGACGACCACCAGATTTGACCGAGGAAACCGGTGTTCGCCTGGAACTAGACAAGGAACTGAGAGACAATGACGGTATTCGAGAAAAGGACAGGTGCAGACTGGAAGGAGGCGAAGTTAGATTGCCAGTGACACCAGATCAAGCTGCAAGGATGCGGAAGGCAGTAAGGAACTTTGTAGCAGACAAATGGATACCATGGGTAGATAGACAGGTGCAGAAGTGGATTCAAGATTTGGTCATAGTTCAAAGGGATACAGCCACTTCCGTCAACTTACCCTTGCTCGCCGTGCCAGAGTATACTCAATCTGGAGAACTAAAGAAAGTGCGAGTGTGTTTGGACCTCAGAGCGGTGAATGCATTAATACCGGCAGATCAGTTCATTATTCCCCGTATCAACGACATCATTGGTAACATCAAAGGGAAGAGAAATTACACGACATTGGATCTAACCGCAGCGTACCATCGACTCCCAATTCACCCTGATTCTCAGTACCTATTCAGTTTCACACATGGCAAAAGCCAGTATTCTTTTACATCAGCGCCATTTGACTACACACGCTGACGCAGCAGTTTCAGCGTACACTGAGTGTGATATTGCAAGGAATTACGGCATACCACTACCTGGACGACATCGTAATAGCAACATATGACTACGAGGAACACGTACGAGTAGGTCATTCGGCGGCTGACGTACCACAGTTTCAAGCTAAACCCTTCAAAATATCATTTTGCAGTCAAAGAAGTCATGATCCTAGGGAAGCGAGTATCGAAGGCCGGAATTGACATTTGCCATGAAAAGCAGGCCAAGCTCATTGACTGGCCAACCCCGAAAAAGTACAAAGACATTGCATCGGCCTTGGGATTAGCCAACTTTCTTCACGAGCATCTACCAAACTTTGCAGAGGTAGTTGCCCAACTCCGGGAATTCGTAAGACTGAGGCCTAAGGAAATCATTGGAGACAGGTGGGAACAGAGACACCAGCGAGCTTGGGATGCCATGAAGCAAGCCATAGTTGAGGCAGTAGTGTTGAAATTTCCCGTCGACGAAGTACCTTTACAACTCGAAACGGATGCAAGCGACTACGGTATTGGAGGTGCATTGTTCCAGACCATAGAAGGGAAGAAGCAATACCTAATGTTCTTCAGCAAGACCCTCAACGCATCACAGCGCAATTACGCAACACCCATGAAGGAATTATTGGCCTTGGTATATGGTCTCACACACTTCCGGGATCATCTCGAAGGTCAACGCTTTTCAGTGTTGACTGATCACAAGGCTTTGGTGTATATGAACACACAGCTGAATCTGAATCCGATGCTACAATGATAGTATCACATCATAGCGCCTTTCAATTTCACTATCTCGCACATCTCGGGTATAAAGAACGTGCTACCAGACGCGTGGTCTAGGCTTCATGAGGGAACTGTTGAGACTGAGGACCCGGAGGTACTATATGCAGAATGTTGGCAACTTTTTCCAGATTACTTTGAGCAAGCGCAACGGATTATGGGTGAGAATAATGTCGATGTCTTTGCTTCGCAACAGGATCACCATTTGCCACGCTACTACACCGACGATGACAGGGGTGGAGCGTTTGCACATTGTTGGAAAGATATAGACGGATGGATGAACCCATCATGGAGATTAATCCATAGAATGTTGCGCAAGAAATGATCAGAGAGGGCCACAGTTACGGTGTGTCTACCGTGGCCGCCCCACGAGCCTTGGTTCCAGTTATTCAAGTCGCTTCTACAAAGAGACCAAGTATTAGTTCCAAGGACAGCCCACTCCTTCCTCAAATACGGAAAGTATGCGAGTGGCAAGACACCATGGGGTCACACAGTCATTGCTAGAGTAGGCTCACGCAATGGTTACAGCCTTCCAGCGACGTTTTCAGCACAATTGGGATATGCCGAACCGTCTTCAGTATCGAAAGTCACCCCATTAGATACGTCTCGGCTAGTATCGATCGCTACCTCGGAAGTAGCCATGACGGATTCTCCAGATGAGGAAGAGATAAGCCGTCGCACACAACTCACCTTGTGTCAGCATGAGATTTGGCATCATAGAGCAGAGGATACAGTTGCTCAACTACAGCAGAACGGACATTTGTGGCCTAACGCTCTGGAACTTGCACAAACAGTTAGGAGAAACTGTCGCACATGTCTAGGACAGAGGGTGTTACGAAAGGGATTTCACCCGATGATTAATATAACGGCAAAGTATCCGTGGGATCATATTCAAGTCGACATGATTCCAATGCCACTAGTTTCAGCAGCAGGAAATCGATATATATATATGGCACGTCTTGGATATAGCAACGGGATAAAACGTAAGTAAAGTTAAAACATTAGCTCATATAAATAAAGTTCCATCTGAAGAAAAGTTAAAAAAAGAAAAAGAATTGTTGGATTTTGGAGATTGGCGGAAAGACCAAAACCTGTAAGTAGTAGTTCAGATATTATAAAATTTAGTTTATAATATCCTACATCTACTATCGCTCAAATAGGTCCAAACAAATGAGTCATACCAAATACTCAGGCTATTGGAGCCATCAAAGTGAATTTAGAACTCTTTGGAAATATTGGAAAAAGAACTTGTATTAAAATATTTTAGATACAAATAAAAACCAATGTGTTATCTCATTTGATCTTAATATTTTTGACTGACCGGAGGCCGTATTTCTACAACTTTTGGGCGCATTAGGTTTTGCATCAAACATGACACGAGTAGACATATCATGTAAGCTCAATCAGCTCGCATCCTATAGCAATCAGCCACTCACCAAACAATAGACTACATCACATCCTTCTCTACCTAGCACGCACCAAGGAATTTGTACTCACCTACCGTCCTAAATCAGCCTCCCAAACGGTCGACGATGCTCTCGAGACCTTCTCTGATTCTGACTGGGGCAACCGTCTCAACACCCGTCGATCTCAATAAGGCATGCTCATCACATTCAATGGTACTCACATCCTATGGCGATCCACCAAACATGGCGATCCGCCAAACAACAGGTATGTGCCAATAGTAGCGGCGAAGCCAAATATGTCGCGGCAACTGAAACAGCCCAAAACTTAGCCTAGATCCGTAACATTCTTGAAGCATTTGGCTACACACTCTCAACCCCTTCAAGATTTTTAATTGACAATCAATCAGCAATCAAGGTAGCACTTGACACAGGAACTCGTAGAGGCTTAAAACACATTGAAATCAAACATCACTACATTCGCAAAAGCGCACAAGATGGCAAAATTGAACTTCAATACGTTAACACGCATGCTAACCCAGCGGACTTGCTCACCCAAAGCTTACCACGACCAAAGTACGAGCACTTCTGCGAACAGCTCCTTACGGCTCCTGTTGGTTACTTCCGCCGAACACCCGTCGTGGACTATTTCTGACAACGTCCATTTTCAAGAAGCACACAAAGCTTGGCTTCAAGGGGGATATCGCACTAAAAGTGCACTCATGAGAAGCCTATATTTTATGGCTCTCTAACTCCAGCGTATTTCAACCACGTACCTCGGCTACTCCGTAATATTACTACTCCGACCTAACCTCGGTCCTAAAATACAGTTTCGACAATAACAGTTTTAGGTACATATTCAATGCATGACAAAATCCAATAAAAATAGTTCTTCTGATAAAAACAATTTATTAGGCTCGCGCTTATGCTTCCATGGCTTCAGCTGGCGATTTCCCCGCAACCGACTGGTGATGTTCAAAACATTCATCCTATCCACGGCTACATATGGGCTGAACATTATTGCCTGGGCTCCGCCTATATGGAAGGATGCGTTGGACCCCCTCTACTTACGTAGACAGCCTTTACAAGCATACAGAAGCTTATGCTTATTGAAGGATTTAAATCCTGATAAATGCCTCCTAAGAAAGGTAAAGGCAATAAAAAGGTTCCAAGAGAATCAACGGTCCACTGGGTGGATCCAGTAACTCGACCTAGACAGACTGTTGCGAACAGAATATCGAATCATACCAGAAGAGACTGGATATGGTTCGAGGTCGAGAGCAACTCTTAAGAGATGAAGAAGGGACTTTGGTGAATGCCCTGGCAACAGTCAAGGCTGCCAGAGAACTGGAACTGATGCACTTTCCGGCATCATCATACTATGTGTCGGAAAATGGGTCAATGGATGAAGATGTCGCAGGACCATCAACAGCAGTTGATAAGCCAGACAGGAAGAAAACTGCCAAGACGTCAAAAGTCAAAGACTCTGTACAGAGACAGGTCTTTGCAACTGCAACAGTTGCACCATCAACTTATATGGAGGTAGATGACGAGCCACGCAAGATGACTGATTTAATCGATTTAGATCGAGATCCTTTACCATCAAAAGGTAAAGAGAAGGATGTTGAGACTACTGTTACCAGCAAGTCTCGCACAACTTCAAAGTCAACTGTAGAGGAGCCGTATGAGTACATGCTTCCATCTCCAGGAGACGTTAGTGATGATATGTCACAACCAGTGACCCCCGATACTACCAAAGTAGAGACAAGGTCACATGAACAGCAATCGCCATCAGGCTTAGATGAGTTGATAAACGAGGCAAGTACTTTGGAAAAGAGTATTCATCCTCGCGTGCCTTATACAGAGGCACAGGAGGAAGACCACCAGCGTCGTCGGATAAACCTCAATATTTCGTCAGACGACGAAGACGATGGCCATGGCATGGGAAATTCAAGACGTTACCGTCAACGTGAGCGCAGCGCATCAGTGCCAGCTACAACATCAGCACCTGTAAAAGGTAGATGCAAGAAAACGCGAGGAGCGAAAGTCAGATCCTTGCTTCTTGCCAAAGCAACATCCATTAGGATTTGTGCAACGTTTACCAGCTGGTAAATCAGACGTTCGGAAAGCTGTACAGCAACCGATCTTGCCATCTGGCTCACGTAACCCTGTGATGCCTGGGGTGAAATCTTATGTGCCGACCCAGTCAGGTTCAATACCAAAACCTGGACTGGCACATATTCAAAAGGAACAGTCTAACCAGCAGGCTAGAAGAATCTCCACGTAGGAGTATATCTCTACGTACGCAGAGAAAACACGACATGGTAGTTTACCATTTAAACGTGCTATATCATACCAAGATCTTAATAGATCACCAGAACACAAGCGTCAACACTTGCGATAAGACAACTCTCGAAAGAGACAGACCTCAGAAGAGCGTTATGATAGCGATCTTGCACGCGCAATGCACGGGTCAAATGCACGGGTCAACATTCAAGCATATGCATGAAAGAGATGGAGGCGATGCAAATCGTACCCCACATTGTCCAACAAGGACAACCACAACACATACATCAGGTAGCAGTGTTGGGTCGGTAACGACTACAATAAGTGAAGATGTCCAAGACATTATTAATAGCATTCCGGACAACCAAGAGCAATTTGATACGGCATACCCAGAATATGACAGAGAATGTCTAAGATACTACTCAGCCCTTCGTGATGCGTGAGAGAGACCTAGACATCTCGGCCACGCGATGCATTATAATAACATGGTTGCATTGTACAAACCAGCGTTAACGTTGGATACTGCACGCAGCAACAGATCCGACGAGTCTCACGTACATGGAGACCAATGGATGAAAGACGTGAAGGACAGAGAGTGTGCTCTAAGTAGCTTAGAACCTCAAAGAAGGCCAACTGGACTGACTTTTCTGATCTCTTCAAGACGGCACACTCACTTGCGATGATGAAAGATGAGTGGCACATCCAAGGAGTACCCCTTAAGGAGTACTATTCGGCACTAACCCACGCTCTAACTCCTGGTAGTAACGAAGAGATAGTAATGAGAGGTGCGAAGCAATAGTTGGATGCAGCAGAGACTGTTGAACAGTTCTTTGTTTTCCTGAAGCAATTAGTCTGTAATGACAAGCGTATGCCATTACTGGCTGATATGCTTAACACTGGAGAGCTCTATGCTCCTGTGAAAACATGGGTGCTCGACTATGACAACCGACTGCGCAAGCTCCGTAAGGAAAAATGAGCGATCAGACATAGCAGGCTGTGGAGATCATGCTTATGCATTTCCTCACCAACGCCCTGAGCCCCGGCTGTAGAGCTGAAGGGTTCAAGTGGATGAACAACCACACAAACAGGTTCTCGTCAGACCGTACGGACTTTACCTGGGAACAGTTTGTGCAGGCGTTCACCGAAGAAGAGTGGACACAAACTCGTTTTGCGCAACCAAGGTAGGATGCCAAGACGAGTACCACAAAAGGCTCCAGTAACGGAGGTCCAAGAAACGACCTTGAGGTTGGAAAGGGAAATAGCTCCGGTAGCGGAGCAGGTGGCAGAGGTCACTCATCCGGCGGTAGCGGCGGAGGTCAACAGACCGAAGATGGCGCAGGTCACCAACAGCAGCAGCAGCTACACGATAGACCGCAGGGTTATAGAACCCGATACGCAGACTGCGCATCGTGTGGCTACATGCTACACCAGAATAAGAAGAACCAAAACTATTCTGGTGTACACAAAAAAGACTGCAAGCACCACACAGATGAGGCATGCTCAGTGTGTGGCAAGAGTGGTGGATACCACAAAGGGTCTTGTACCAAGATTCCCAGAGTGGATATCAAAAGGCACGGGCTCCAAGGGATGGTGACAAGACCACCAGACCTAGCCATTGATGGCGTGTGGCAACGGTTAACCGCATCTCGTCTAAAGACGATGAACGAGTTGTCTTACCTGTATATTTAAATGGAATAAAGATAAATGCTCTTATAGATCCAGGATCTCAAATTTCTTGTGTGTCTAGTCGTTTCACACGTATGTGTGACTTAGACTTTTTTATAGAAGAGACACATACTGTTATGCCAAACGAACAAGACTTTAAATGTCAAGAATTGGTTAAAAGTGCGAATATCACATTGGACCACCGTGGTGGAAACATACCTTCCAGTAATAGAAATGTCTACACAATATGATTGCATTATTGGTATGGGGGACTTGTTGTCGTTTGGTATAACCATTAGTGGACTACCAAAATGTGTCGATCCTATAAAGAACCAATCGGACGACAACGTTCTCAAACCACCTTTACCACCTACTGATAAAATAAAGGGATTAATTCCTGACTTAGCCGAACATATAATAGACTTGATTGTTACCAATCGATCTATGAAGATCACCCAATGGGCAAAGTTCAAGTTCAACAATGGCTATGTAAGTTTAGACTTATCAAGAGTGGATTTTACACAGTTAAAATGCCCCTCCCAAAACATGTGTCCCATAGTCACTTAGACCGTGTTTCAAAGCAAGTGAAACAATGGTTAGAAGATGGTGTGATCGAAGTTAACTACGAACCAACAACTTCTAACTTGGCACTGTTAGCAGTAGACCAATTTAACTCAGATGGATCTTTTAAAAAGGTTATAGTGTGCTTGGATATGAGTCATATTAATAAGATCATACCGACACACAGTTTCCATCTTCTCGTATAAACGAGATGTTGAGATCACCTGGAAATACCAAGTACTTCTCGAAAACAGACCTTACACAAGGTTACCATCAACTAAAGATATTGCGTGAGCAACGCAAGTATTTCTCCTTTGCCTGGAAAGGTGAACAATATCTGTTCCGAGGAGCACCCTTCGGACTGTATATGTTTCCAGCATTCTTTCAACAGATCATGAAAAATCTGTTTTCAGATATGCCAAACGGCAAGGTTTACCTAGACGATATAATTATCTTTTACAGAAACAAAGGAAGGACATGCACATGTCGTAAGACAGGTCCTAGCGCGTTTAAACGCTCACAACTTCAAAATAAATGAGAAGAAATGTAAGTGGGGAGTCGATAAGGTACAATTACTTGGATACCTTATATCGGGCGAAGGGATAGAGATAGATCCAGGAAAGGTGGATCATCTTTTAGACTGGCGTACGCCAACCACAGAAAAGGATGTTAACAGCCTCTGTGGGTTCGTCAACTTCTTTACAGATGGTGTTCCTCATTTAGCGGACTTGTTAAAGCCTTTCAGTCACCTACGTTTACATAAAGGTAAGTTGGGTGAGTTATGGACGGCCACCTGCGAAGATGCTTTATGTAAAGTAAAGAAAGCAGTACAGGATGCTCCAGTGATGCGTTGACCCGTTAACGGGATACCCTTTAAAGTGGCTACAGACGCATCAGACAACGCCATTGGTGGTGTACTGTATCAAGTGGTTAATAACAAGCCACGATACGTACAGTTCTTTAGTAAGAGCTTAAACGCTTCACAGCGCAATTATTCTACTGCAAAGCAGGAGCTACTGGCTATAGTATTCGCATTGGAGTTCTTTAAAGACTACCTATACGGAACACACTTCACAGTAGTGAGTGACCAGAAGTCACTGGTATATCTTAAAGATATGAAACCACACAAGCAACTGGTTAGTAGATGGCATGACCGTCTATGCCAGTTCTCTTTTTAAATAGAACACATACCAGGTGTGCACAACTATCTTCCAGACATGTTAACACGACTGTTACCAGACTACCAGAAGATGGTAAAGGAGTTGTTAGCAACGGATTGAAAGTGTAACCCACGGTGGTTTCAGGAAGCTCAAGAGGTGGGGTAAACACACTATAGATTTGTTTGCGGCAACACATAACGCACAAATTTCGGACTTTAGGTCCCTAAACCACCCAAAGGGAGATGCGTTTGAGGTTAATCTCGCGGAACACAACGCATGGGCAAACCCACCTTGGAATCTCATAGGTCAATTACTCAATTATGTTAACATAAAACAAGCCATGATCACTTTGTGCTGTTCCTTACGGAATACAGATCCCTGGTTCAAGGAACTAGTGGGTATGATACAAAAGGGAACCTATCTATCTTCCTAAAGAAGTCGATACCTTCCTGTATATGGGTACCCGGGCGATAAAGAAACCGCCCTGGAGACATACTATGATATGTCGCATTGGTCCTTAAAACATCAGCAACTGGATACCTTCAGGGGGCTTCCAAAAACGAGCAGATGAATATGATATACCCCTTAAAACGTTTGATAGTGAGACTGTCTACAAAACGAACGTTCTTAAGAACGACAAAGTGATTGAGTATGTACAGACAGAACATACCTCACACGAAGTATGTGCTTCTACGGTCCATGAAAGCAGGGTAAAGGGCATGGCCGCTGCCTTTCATATAAGTATGAAATATATTAGCGAGGAGGCAAAGACAACGCTGTTATCGTCTTTAAAGACTGATATGCCAGAATTCTACGCCCAATTAACTAGGCTAGTAGACGCAAATATTGTTTACGGGCGTGATTCAGCAGGTCTCAAGACAGTAAGTCCTGTAAACTTCGATGGAAATTACTAGGTTTCAAACTATATTAAACTAAAATACAATTTAGTCAGTTAGGATTTAGCAGTGGTAGCTTGTGTAAGAATGATCGGGACTGCCTCTTGTCAAGAGCCTAAATATCCTCGATCACACAGGGCGTACCTCTAGCTGTTCTTTATTGAATAATTTTCACTAGAAGTACTAAGTGTTCATGACCACATGCCTAATTTGTAGATAATCTGAAGAAAAGTTAAAAAAAGAAAAAGACTTATTGGATTTTGGAGATTGGCGGGAGGACCAAAATCTATAAGTAGTAGTTCGGAGATTATAAAATTTAGTTTATAATGTCCTACATCCACTAATGTCTCAAATAGGTCCAAGTAGATGAGTCATACCAAATACTCAGGCTATTGGAGCCATCAAAGTGAATTTAGAACACTTTGGAAATATTGGAAAAAGAGCTTGTATTAAATTATTTAAAATACAAATAAAAACCATTGTATTATCTCAATTGATCTTGATATTTCAGACTGACCGGAGGCCGTATTTTTACAGTCCTGTAAAGTTTAAAATACAAATAAAAACCAATGTATTATCTCAATTGATCTTGATATTTTAGACTGACCGGAGGCCGTATTTCTACAGGCCTGTAAAGAACTTACCAGTCAACTTGGAAGGTACACATCCTACCAAGGAAGATTCAGCATCGCAGCCATCTTCTGCGGGGCCCTATGTCCCAAGAAGGGGAACCTACTCTTATAGAGCAACATGTTCCAACTGTACAGTTGGAGACACACACGCCAGATGCTGATACACTTAAGTGGATTCAGCAACATCATAATTTGACGCACTCAGCCTTAGAGGCAAGGCGAAACCCTAAATAAATGAAACCGATGACGGTCCGAGAAGCGAAGGCATAATAAACAAAGCTTCCTACTCGTCTAGCCTCACTTTTTGACTAGTAGCTTTAGAGCTATTAAGACCTGAGTTGTAAGCTAACTTACTTATTTTGTTAGCAAGCACACTTTGATATATATTAAAATACATAGCACACTTATTACTAGACATCGACAACTGTAGTAAAGTACTACATCGGTTTACATAACCTTATATACCCAGTCAATCAACCGCCTCTCGAACGAGTGGTATGTCCCTTTCCTATCTCGATATTTTGGTTTTCGCATAGACCTCAAAAGATTCAATAAGCACCTTCTCTCCGGACTCCATAAATCTCCGTACTGTTTTCATACTCGCACCGAATGAATAACGCGCAGCTCTCACGGCTTTTTTGACTAAAAAAATACGATAGTTGTCTTTCCAGGACTTGTCAAAGCTGTACCTCTTGATTGCGCGCACGATAATTCATTTGCTTTTATCTGTCAGATTGATCCTCTTAAATGTTCTGTCTTTTACTTTGGATAATACAGTCTGTGAGTATGTCTTCTTCTTCTTAGTTGCAGTGAGCTGATACATCATTATACTAGATACTCCATTCGCATTTGACGATGCACCCTATCTAGGCGTAGCTTATGCCACGTCGTCTTCCTGTATTTTATCTGATTCAGTAGTTGTCTGATTTAACTTGTCCGTTGACTGGCATTTATCAGTAGACAGGCAATAACCGATTGAATTTGAACCAAACCCCTCACCAAGTGCATACTTCGATCGCAAGCAGCGCACTTGTGTGCACCACCCACTGGGTGCGATATAGTGCAACCTTTCGCACAATATCGTTCACCACTAGTAGTGTCTCTCATCAGTATCTATTGTAGTATGTACTAAAAATATATACACATGAATATATAAACATGTAAAAACACTTAGAAATATACTAAAGTGACAAACTGTACCCCTGAGTCCCTGACCCTATGGTCGGAGACTCGGAGCACAAGATGAGGCAAAAAGACTTGACACATATATGGGGGTCCCAAATTTGAAAATTGGTCATATAAAGAGGTGGTCACCTTAAAGAGGTGGTCATATAAAGAGGTATGACTGAGTCCAATATTTTCGGAGGTTCAGCATCGTTTTGAGATTGATCGGTTCAGGGAGTTACGGCACACACTCGAATATTGTCTTAGTTTTTTTAAACTTTTATTGGCATTCACGGCTCGCTCCAGACTAGGTATTTATAAGCGTCAGTACTCAGTTGAGCGTCGGACTTTTAGTGCCATGGTGGTCGCAAGATTATGCGTCAGACTGAAGACGAGTCGCAGGCATAATCGTCAAGCTTAGTAGTTGCAGGCGTAAGCGTCAGATTTAGTGGACGCAAGTTGAAGTCGCAGTTTTAAAACACGCCAGGCTTGAGCGTCAGATATAGTGGACGCAAAACCAAAAGTCAGACTTGTCTCAACTGATCTCGATTGTTTGTTTTCATTTTTTTAATAAAAACAGATACCATATGTACATAGCTGAGGGCCCGAGACGTCCTGCGGAGTGCGGACTAGTGTCCGTCAGCCTTAATTTTTCTTTCTCTCTACTAAAGAGTAGAGGACTAGAGAGGGTCATGCCTAGGCTATGTAAAAACATTATCATATGCTACATAGCCTCTTCATCTTCATAAATTGACCCTCGGCCACTGCATTCTGGGAATTTGGCCGGGCTCTGGGGCTAACTAGTTAAAGGAGGCAGCATAAAACCATTCTGAAGTTTCACCGGGTTTTCAGTGCGAAACACCTCTCCCATCGGAAAACTCAAATCTCTATTCGGAATCCGGGGACAGGCCTCCAGCCTCCAGGCTCAGAGTGTCTGTCTGCATGCCAAACGGTAGTTTTTGCTAAAGTGTCATCCTGTGGACAAACGCTTGTGCCCTGGTCCTACTTCAAACGATGCGTCTTCAATTGTTTATTCTGTATACAATAAGCTACTAGACGCCTGGATTCAGTGTTATTGGATTCGGTGTTATATATATTATAACGTGCAATAAACAATATGCGAGCTATAACATAAAACCAAAGAGTATTGAAATAGCCTGTTACTTGAGTATGCGTATTGAGCTTTGGCGCTATATATGTATATGGTTCTGACGTTACTCAAATATGGCTATATTTATTATTTGTAACAATTGAAAAGTTTCTGCTTCGGATCTATAGTTAGAAGTCGCAGCGTTGATAATTGTCTAGAACAGACCAGAACGAATAAATAGTCAATCAGATCTAACAAGTACCGCTGCGTGAAATCGAATAGCAACCTATTAAGTAATGCAGTGCGAAAAAGTAGTGCTGTTTGTGTACAAATGTGCCGTCACCAATCCAGTATGATAGTAATCTCCATGTTGAAAAACGCACTGAATTTCTCCGTATCCCTGGAATAGTGATGTGTTCTGTGCTCTATACTCAGCTATGTAGATGTGATATATTGCTAAAAGGCATCCTGTGTAGTTTAACTCAAGAAAGTAAGCAATTGATATTGAGTGAACTTCCTTTGATTCTTTCCAAGCTCTAAATGAACTGTTCAGGACTATTGAAATCTAACCTTGACTTGAATAAACTTACCTCCGATCTTTTTAAGCTATAATAAATTATTCAAGACTTTAAAAACCTGAGCTCGACCTTTAACGATTCGGCCGACAAGCCACTTATCTGAGCAACTGATCAAACCATGAAAGTATTTCAATGTTTCAAACTTGATAACATTTTAAAACTGTTCAAACCATACAGGCATTACAAAGGTTTCAGACTTATTCTTGTTAACATCTTACAACTGTTCAAGGCACCGCTTTTTGGAGAAGAAAACTAGCCAGAAACCAGTATTAGAAAATCCCATGGTCAAAAGACCGCTGACAATAATATATAACTAATAACCACACATGTATTCCTAAGAAATCGATCAAAAGAACTGACTCGTGACATTGGGTGAACGGACAAGGCATTTATCAACTATTTTCTTTCTCTGGTGCAACAACCCAGCAAATTCAAAATCTATCACTTAACTTCAATCCAGCGTCTGCATCGATCCTTTTTAACTATATTTACAGATGATGTTTCTCGACTTGATCCACACAGATTTCATGAAGTAAATAAATCCGTTCGACGACAACGTACACCATTGCCACCTCCAGGTTGCCATCAGTCGCGGTTTAAACCATATTTCAGTCTAGATAACTCAACAGTAGAGTAGGTATCTACACCAAATAACAAAGTGGTTCAAAGCTACACACGCATGTGGCGCCATCTTAAGTCGAAAAGTCACCAATCAGCACGATTCAACAGATTAAAAGCTATCCTGGCGGGGAGGGTACTTAGATACAACTCCGGTGGCGCGAGCGCGACCATTCTCATCCATATCGGAAACATATTCAACTTGAGCTCCATCCTGGCGAGAACAAGAAAAAACGTGATTATAAGAAAAGTCTTTAGTACAAGGCAAGCAACTGAAAGCCTTTTTACACACACGGTACTATATAACAATCTAACACTAAGACCGAATACCAAAATGAACAAAGTGCCATCGAATACAGGATGCTTCAAATACAAGGCGTCGCTTAAAACAAACAGAAGCAACTTAAACGAAACGAAGTAAAAATTCTGTACATGACAAAACGACAGCTTGCACAGAACAATGTTTACCTACCTCTAAGTAGCGGTATCCCTCCATCTGAATGTTGCTGTGGTGAACGAATAGATCGGGGGCACCGGCTTCCTCGGGGGTAATGAATCCATAGCCCTTAGTTCTGTTGAACCACTTGACAACACCCTCGTGTCTTTCACCAGTGGCGTATGCGCGCAGAGCAGTGAAAGCGGCGGGGGTTCGCGCTACAGCGGTAATACCGGCTGTGCGGGTGGAAAGTAGGGCAGAGAACATGATACACAAGAATGAATGAATCAGAAGATAAGACTAACAAAAATAAGTCGATGTGCGCGTTATTTGTTTAGGGAATATCCATTGTAAACGTGTGTGAGTACATGCTTTCGAAATATTCTAATCCAGTTTCAGTGTGACTTTGACAGCGTCTAAAATTCCTCCATAGTTGTCTGTTATACAAAAAAGACCAACATGTAGAAGACAATTGATAAAATGATAAATTGACAACTTGTTGACAGGTGGCACCGTGTGTGGTTGGCAGTGGCGCCACAAACAGCGGGTTGTAGTGACTAATGTGGGGTTCCATGGAACTTTCAGGTTCAGAATTCCAGGACTTCAGCCTGTCTTCAAGCCGTCAGCAGTGAGGGCACTGGTGTTTTAACTTTGTCTAAAAACGTAGTTTACTATATTGTTTGATACAAACCGAGTTTGTTTTAAAAACCCTAGAGGTGAAAACCTTAACTCGAGCTAGGGTGTAGGGTGTAAAGTTGTGAACCTGTGTGATTAATATGATATCTACAGCGCCTTCGCCCTGCGCCCTGCGGGCTCCAGGATTCAAAATAAATAAATATGGTCGACGACGAGCAGACTATGCTTCTGAATGTGCGACATGCTTGAGATGTGTTCATGTCACAATGTCAGAATCCGAAGTATTAATCGCAGAGAAGCAAGATCCGTATCGTTTGGCTGAGAAGGATCGTAAGCGAACGTGCGCTTTTGCCGACACAGTTGCCGAGCGTGTGATTAACCACTGGCGCGTTGTAACGCACAGCCACGTAGATGATGCACTCCCTAGCCAGACTGTATTGGCAGGGTTTGTTTTACGACGCGAGATTACGGGCGCTGAGCCAGTTTTGGAGGTGAGTGAGATCTCCAATGAGGAACAGATATCTCAACTAAAAGGTTGTCTACATACAATTTGTCTACATAAACATGCAGATATTGATTTTGACACGTATGGCCTGTTGCCACACACATGTACATACGAATCAGTACACATAAATACACACACTTACACACCCACACACAGACACAGAGATAGACAACGACAAACACACACTCGAACATGCAGACACAGAATCAGAAACAGACACAGACACAGACACAGACACAACCACACATATCCACAGTCACATAACACATACAGAAACACACACACACACACACACACACACATATATATATATATATGTATTTCTATATACGTATATATATATATAGACATATACTAATAATAATAATATAAATAATATTATTATTAATAATTATAATATATATATATATATATATATATATATATGTAAACATAGTTATATATATATATATATATATATAGATATTTATATATATAAAAATATTATATTAAGATACAAATATACATACATATACATACGTACATGTACATACACACACAGACACAGGACACAGACACAGACACATATATATATACATGCAACCCACACACCCACACACACCGCCACACACACACGCACAGACAATACACGGACGCACAATGTCACACACACAATACATCACGCACATCACGCACAATACGTAATATATATATTTGTTATACTAATAATATATATATATATATAATAATATATAATATATATATATATATATATATATATATATATATATAATATATATATATATATAATATATAATAATACACGCACGCACGCACGCACGCACAATGTATATATAATATATATATATATATATATAATATATATATATATATTATATATTTTAATATATATATATATAACCCTAAAACACACGTGCGCACACATACGCACGGACACACACGGACTTGCACAATATGGGTGTATATAGGTACATATGTAATATGTATGTAATAATATATATAATATATATAATATGTATATATACATATATGTATTATTATGTTATTATTAATGTATATATATGTATATTTGTATTGGTGTATGATAAGATGTGTGTAAAATCATATGTGTGTTCATATATATATATATATATGTAATAATATATATATATATATATATAATATGCATATATATAAACATAATGGATGAGGCATACATACATACATATGTATGCACGCACGCACGCAACGCATCATCAACACGCACACGCACGTACATCATCACATCATATTGTAATATGTATGTATGCATATATATATATTATGTGTAATATATGTTATATATATATATATGTTATATAATATATATACATACATATATATATATATTAAGATGCGTCTATATATAATATATATACATATATATATATATATATATGCAATGCATATATGCGTATATATATATATATATATATATATATATAATGAATATAATAATAATAATACAACATACATAATACAATATCTATACCACAATCCAACAACGCGCGCGTACATGACGCAACGCGCCATCACGCGCAATACTCGTACAACAATAACGCACGCGCACACACACATCATCAATACGCGCATCATGTAATACATAATGTATATATATATATATATATATATATATATTATCATGCAATCCACACACATACACACACGCGCATCAATACATACGCACACATTATGATGTTGTAATGTATGTATGCATATATATGCACACACACATCATGGCACATGTATATATTTTGCGTTATACGTACGTACGTGCGCACACACGCATGACGCAAACACGTATATATAATATATATATATATATATGGTATATCATATATATATATATATATATATAATATATATATATATATTATATATAATATATAATATATGTACAATATTATACATATATATGTATATATTATATGCAATATATGATATGCAATAATATATTATTATAATATATATAATATATAATATGTAATATATGCAACCCCCTAAGACACATGGGACACCAATACGCAATCACACAATACACGCACGCACGCATCATCATACGCATTATTATTATTATTATGTAATATATATACATATGTACACATGTATATGTACATGTTATATTATGTACATAATATGTATTATTATTATGTAATTGCATATGTATGTAATAATAATGTATGTATATAATATGTTGGATTACATGCATATCATAATATCATGTCTGAATATGCATAATATTAATAATATGTATATATATTAATAATACAACACATGTGTATGTGTCACAAACACACATATGTAATATCACTATTATATATGTATATCAATATGTACATATGCCATATATTAATAATATGTAAATAATATATATATGTAATATATATATATATTATATGTTATATAATATTATTAATATATATAATATAATAATAATATATTATATATATATATATATAATAATATATATATATTATATATATATATATATATATATATATATACATACATATATATTAATAATCATATATTATAGTATTCATATTATATATGAAGCATTTATGGATTATTACATATGGCATACATACATATATGCACAATATAATGTATCATCTCGCACGCACACACGCACACACACGCACACACATACATCACACACACACACAAACGCACACATCACATATATATAATACACATCACAATAATACGCACGCACGCACACGCATCACGTAGCATAACAATACAATCATCATCATCATAATATCATCATCATCAATAATCATATAATAATGTCATCATCAATAATAATATATATATTATATGCATATGCATGCGCACGTATATTACATATACATATATATATATATTACGTACATATACATAATAGTAACGCACGCGCAATAATGTACACACAAGATCGCATAATAATCATATATATGTATGCATATTATATATGTGTGTAATACATTATCACGTATCAACGTACACATAATATATGTTACGTATGTGTGTTTACGTAACACAAATGTAATATGTGTATGTATATATGCATATATATATATATATATGCATATTTATGTATATATATATATACATATTATATATTATAATATATATTTATCTGGTTGCAATATATAATATACAGCATATTATATATAATATATATATATATATATATGTATATATATATATATATATATATATATATATATATATATATCTATATATATATATATATATGCATATGTACATGTATATATTTTATATATATATACATATTTGTACAAGATATGTATATATATATAATATATATATATATATATATATATATATATATATATATATATATATATATATAATATATATATATATATATATACATAGTAGGGAACACACCCATGTATGCGCTTACACATACACACTAGTGTACACGTATTCGTAAGGATTAAGACATACATTTCTGTATATGTTTTTGCATACCTTATCTATTTTTTGGTTTACACTTTATTAGAAGGAGTGGTCAGAGGGTTGACTCCAGTTAATCAAGTATAATGGTAGCGTTTCCGTTTCGTTCTATTGTAATGGGTATAGAAGGGTCTCACCTATTTATAGCGAAGTTTCGCCTTTCGGTCATCTATCTGTTAAAATATGCGGCTTATAACGTATATACATATCACACTGTCCCAGGTTGTTGCAGTCGGCATGGGGACCAAGTTTCTTCGACAAGACACCATAGGTGGAGATACATACGGGATACGTATACGCGATTGCCACGCTGAGGTGCTCGCACGCCGGGGTCTCTTGAAATTTCTGTCTCAACAAGTGGAACATTTTTATACCGGGGTAAGCAATTTGCCCAAATATTGTGGGAGAGTGCGAAGATTACACAAAATCAGTCGTTCTAGCTCTGGCAATCTCCCCTGTTATTGTAATCGTGCTGGAGTACGACATAATGTACAGTTGTGCATTTGTAGAAGTGTTGTTCTCAACCATGCCTGATAGATTGGAACCTGACTAACAAATCACTGCTGATTCGTTCTTAGGTTTCACCGTCTACTTGCGTGCTCGAGCAGAGTACAGACGGGCGTTTGCGCTTGAAAGATACTACAACTATACATATGTATACTAGTTCACAACCATGCGGAAATGCATCCATGAAGCGATGGGCGAAGACCAGACACGTGTATTATAAGGACCTGGGCAAGTAAGCCATAACTTCTGTATATGTACATCTTGAATCGTAAATGAAGCTCGTGGCCACCATTGTGTGATAGATCTCAGCACTAGGCATGCTTTTGATGCTGTAAGCAACATTCATCAATATGAACGTACCGGTCGAGAACTGCCTCAACAAGGAAGATGTTTTATGGGAAACCACTCGACATTCGATAATTGCAGAACAATTGCCTTTCCGTACTGATCGAACCTTGAATTGATCATATCTCGGCTGCAGATACGATCTTCCACCTCCCGTGCCTCATCCACCCATGGATTTCTCCAACCGGGCGATTGGACAAATAGCTCTTCTAGTGAAGAAGGATGCTAGTGTGAATGCGGAGATGCTGAGTACTGCGGCTGAGAAAGCCTTCGGCGAGCACAAGAACCCTAATCCAGCCATTTTACAGAAGAAAAATCGTAGTCGTCAGGACACCCCTTCGGCCGTAACCGTTGCAGCAGATGATGTGGAAAGCTCAGCACCGGTGAAAAGACGTTTAACGGGCGAAGCGGTAGATAGTGCATGTAGTCACGCAAATACAGTCGCCATGGCACAGACGCACATACACGGACTGACGCCAATGGCGCATGAGAATGTAATGGCCCCTGGTGCTGAAGTACATACGGCTACAAGTGCGAGTGCATCGTCAAATGGAACTGCTGCTGGGAATTCGGAAGCGGTCAACGTAACCAAGGCTGCAATCGACTCAGCACCAACCCATTGCAAACGTGGTGCCGAAGCTTTGGTAGCAGATAAACTCTCACCGCTATCGCTCGCGAGCGTTGGCATTGCGTGCGACAAAGATGGCAGCATACCCCCGGGGACAGCGCCACACGGCTATGGCTTGGGCTGCGTTAAAACCTGCAGCGATAAAATTGCCAAATGGAACGTACTGGGCTTGCAGGTATGTGTGCGTGTGCGTGAATAACGGCGCCATGTAGTGTGCTTTACGTGTGTTAGTGTTGATTTGTCGCCCGGAATATAGTGTGTTTTGTAACCATTTGACGCTCGTTTTAGATTCTTGAATTGCATCCCTTGTCACACCTTGCTAGCTTGAGTGGACTTTCAATTCTAATGTGCGACTCCCACCCTGTGATAGATAGCAAAAAATACGAGTGTATATTTATATATGATTATCCTGCTAGATTAACTGCATACACATATCAACTCAACATATATTCGCATATCGATGTGCGTGTGCGTATGTATACGCTTCGGTGTGCACAAACATTCATCTCTCGACTCTTGCAGTTGTACATAAATGCATAAAGATATCTTTTTAAGTGCGCATACGCATGTACACGAATACGTACATCCAGGTTAGTTTACTTATAAGCAACAGTACTGATGTACAAATCCATATATAGAGTCCTATTTCCTCATGCTCGTCACACAGTGCATATGTATTGAAGCTTTTGTCAATTGTTTATTAATATGTATTTATTGTATGCTGTTATTGTATCCATAAACTCACATACATTCATATGAGGAGACGGTGCCATGTAAGACACATAATATTTTAGACAAACAGTGTTTGATCATCCGAATGTCTTGGCCTGTTTTACATTTGTGTAAGCGTATGGTATATTTACACTCAT